>CABEEJ010009076.1:0-20382 GCA_901482245.1 Timema douglasi
GGGGGGGGTTGAGACCTCGGTACACAATGTCCCCGGCAGATTGGACCAGACAAGACTGACGCCCTAAACCACACGCCACGCGTCCAGAAAACTGAGACATGTCGGGCAACTACACAGCATTGCATATGTGTTAGCAATTAGGAAGGTTGACTTTAGAGGAAGAGTAGCCACATTTGTGTGAAGGGAGAGTGGAAAACTACCTTCAGTACAACCAACCAGGGTCAAACCCCAATCTCCCCCATCATTGGAAGTTTAGTTTAAACGCGAGAGTCAGCACCTGGATGAGTCAGAGAATTGGTTGTCGGGTAAAAATCAGAGAGAAGTTGCTAGAAGTCTCGGATATTTGTGTAACTTTTTAAACGTGAAATAAAATAATAAACTAATATTGTTAATATTATCCCAAATAGCACTGATAATTCTTCTGTCGGAATCCACTAAAAACTATGGATATAGTTGGGTTGTTATGGCTTTGTATATGAAACACTCAAATAAGGCTTCAACCCGTAGTAAAAATAAAATGTTTGATTTGATAGTTCTCTTGATTTAGCATTATTAAATTTCACAAGAAAATATTTTACTACTCCTAATGTTGTATGCAACAAGCATAATGTATTCTGTAGTGTCTCTACATTCCAGCAAACTGGAAAACTGGGAATATGCTTGGTAGAGAAAAGTCGGGGAATTTTATTAAATTTCTGGAATTTTTACATTTTCTCTATAAAAAACCCTCATATTTTGATTCACAATAGTCCAAATAATATTTTTTCTTCCAGTTAATACCGACCTGAAACCACTTTCACCCCACTGTCCCTGTCGAGCAGACTATCACTTCTCAAGGTCAACAAGTGAATTTTGTGTATTTCCACCCTTCTGCCAAAGTTTAGTCATGTTTATTCACATGAATGTCTCACAACTATTTTAAATCAGTCTTGCTTGAGGCAATCTTTTAATGCCTCAATACAATCTTACTGAGATCTATTTTAAAATAGTCCATTTCCCCGGAGACAGAAATGGTTTAGTCCCTTTACTGAGCGACACAATTTCAGATTGTGTATGTAAACACTATTAATCTGTGATCTTAAAAAATTATTTTCGTAATATACTTGATATTGATGTATAGTAGTCTGGAAAATCTGGAAAAGTCAGGGAATTATAGAATATTGTTTGGCTGGACACCCTGTATAGTTAGTTTTAAAATCATTAAAAATCCAAATGATTTATTATAAACAAAATTAGTTGTCATACTTCCAAACTAACTTTATGAATATATTTGACTTTTCCCTCTTTTGACAATATTTTGCCAGCTCAATGACTGAGTGGATGTACAACTTCTCCCCAACTGTAGGAAATGGGACAGTTGCCCCAAATGGGGACACACAAGTCGCTCAATATCTTGATTTCCACTGGGACCGCGCCACTTGTTGCGTGACTTTGAGGTTGACATTTATTTATTATGTTTTCATGTTGAGATTCTTTGGATGGAAATGTACGTTTTTTGCTATTTACCTCCTTATTTATAACATTTTTATATGCTATATTAACTTTTATTTGTAAATTTTAATAATGTCGGCATATTGGCTATTATTGACCTATTTATACTCAGATAAATGAAAAACAAACCCAATTCCAGAAATTCACTATTTAGTTGAACCCTATTTTGGACCAAATCCAGGATTCACCGAATGGTAGGCAGATGCACTAATGCATAGTGTTTAAAGTTAACACCCCCACCCCAAAAAATTATGATCACAATCTCAAACATTAACATAAATAATTTTGTGACATTTTAAAATGTTGAAGAATCTGTAAAAATATTTTTTTTTTAATTCCATCAAACAAATGCTTGAGCATTACCTACCATAATTAAATATAATTTGTCATATTTATATTTTTAATATTTCTCTTAAATTATAATAGGCAGGCATATAAAAATTCTATCGCTTGTTAAATTTTGTTAAAGTAAAAATTCAAAAGATGTGTTTTCATCAAGCTCACTTGATTAATCTTGTATTTCACTTTACTCCTTTTCACAAATACGTATATTTTAGACGTGTTTTAATCATCAATCTTGCAGTCTATCAGCTCTTAGAGTTGCTGCAACTATATGCATATTTTTCAAGAAACCACCCGCCTCGGTGGCGTAGTTGGCTAACGCGCTTGTCGTGTTGAGCTCAACTGCTGAGGACTGAGAGATCGAGGTTCGAATCTCGGTCGGGTGAACTGGGGGTGGTTTTTCCTAAATGGTTTTCCACTCTCCCTCCACGCAAATGCGGGTTCACTTCTTCTAATTCGACTTTCCCGATTCCTAATCTATTAGAGTAATTAGTACCTAAAGCGTACAACCTGAACGAGTAGTAAGACGTGGTGCTAAATATTATTATTATTATTATTATTCAAGAAACTGCTCCAATTTGTTAAATGTTGGGTCACAAGATCTAATTGAGGGCTCCAGACTACCATCCTGCCATTTAGCTTCTCTTAAGTTTATTTTTTACTTAAAGAAGAACTAGAGCAGAAAATTGATTTTGATTAATATATACTACAAAGGGATTTTAGGTCAGTTAAAATTATGTTATAAAAAATAGTCTCGGATGTGTAAGTGTGTGTGTATGTATGTATATATATATATATAATGGCACACCCAATTCAATTACCTAAGCTAAGATATCTTAGCGTTTCACTACTAATTATTGGTCAAATTGGCCTGTCAAAAAAATTAAGTTAAACTAATCTACATGATATATTTAAATATATAGAAACTGCAATTGGTAAAGAGTAGCTCATCTACTAAGCCAGTCTAGAAAAACGAGATTAACGATTGGAGGCTTCACTGTACTGACCGCATGATACCCTCTATCCCCAAATGTTGGCACTATCATCAGTAATGGCGGTGGCCACTCGGTTATTAACTCATTATATATAGCTCGCGCCATGAAGGTTAATAACATTATAATGATATTAGATATTTAAAAAGAAAGAGCATGATGTATTCAGTTAAAAATGTCAACACCGATGTTAAACCCATAACAAATAAAGTATAAACTTTGAAATATATTTCTCTTTTAGATTTCAAAGAAGTATAACGCCTTAGTGTAATGTTGATAGATATTTTTTTACCAAATATTTAATAAGAACTTAACAACCAATCACAAGATAACTTGGTGTGAAAGAGCAAATGACTCTGAGAACTGCTGTCCCGGTTGCGTTATCGCCGCTCCACGTCGGACTAGTCGAGATGAGTGGTCTGGTGTGTGTGCGCTCCATCAGTGCTGCGTGCGGTGTGGCGTGTGTGACGGACAGTTGAAAGTTCCGGAAAGCCATGACGCTGTTGCAATGGATTACCAGTGCATCATTGTGTATACAATCATCACCATCTTGCCGAACCGGCCGCTGCCCGCAGCTTCGGACTGGGACCCCGGTGAGAGCAGGTCGTGCTGCTTCTCGTGGATCAAGTGTTGCATCAAGAGGTGGGGCCCCACGCGTCGAGCTGTTGGACTAGATCTCAAAAACAACACTTCGTGGGGAGAAGTTAGCTGGTGATGTTAGTATGACCTGGTCTGACGTTGCTAGGCTCACATTAAGGTCAAGTTGATAAAAAAAAAATTAATGGGAGACACTATTTTTTATTACATATTCTTGCAGCTCTAGTCGTAATATTTTCGAAATGGTGGTGTCAAGCTTTGTAAAGTAAATTATTAAAGGGATACGAGCCTCACAAGTTTCAGCACCGCCAGTCCTGGTGCGGCATTAGGATGGTTCATACGTACCACACACATGTAAGTTTATTTGTATTAGTAAAAGAGTAAATAATTATTGACAACCTCAGATTTTTATTTTAAAGTGGGTTTTCAAAACGCCCCCTATTTTTAGCTAAACAATGATATAGTCTATTTTATAATTCATTTCTGACTTGTCGTAGGGCTAGTCTATTTTATAATTCATTTCTGACTTGTCGTAGGGCTACTTTTGTAATTCTTCTACATGTCCTTGTTATTATATTTTTTATCTCTTGGATACTGACCGGTTTTGTCCCATAAATTTGAGACTTTAAATATCCCCATAAATATTATCTAATGTCAATTTAAGGAAAAGTTGCACTAGTCTGAAAAGCAGATACATTCTAATAACAATGGATTCGCATTCAATAATTCAACCATTTCTTCGCAAAACTGTACTCACCTATCAGGATTATCTTCACCTAATGTTTGATGAAATTTATTCAATTTTAACGTCTTATGAACCGAACCAATTAATATCTTCGAGCACGTTAATTCTCACTTACATACAGAAAAATTAATTCTGTATTAAACCCACACACAAACACTTGTACCTTCCCACGGTACGTATGAACCATCCTAATGCCACGCCAGGACCGGCGATGCGCCAGGATACAAGGTCATACTAACATCACCAGCTAACTTCACCCTCAAAACCAAACAACTTTGGTTTGAATTATTTTTTTCCCCACAAAGTGTTTAATGATATTTAGTTGTAAAGATTTCAAATGAAGCCTGACATGAGGGTCCCCAGTCAGAATGTGAGATCCTTGAGGGTTAGAGATAGTCCCTATCATATTAGCTAGATCATAGTGGAATAAGGCACGGTAAGATCGCACACAGTTAAAATAGTGACGTATGCTTATTACGCTTTCACATCGGGATCTAAAGAGGTTTAATTATTTGGTTTTTTCTAAAACTTTAGTCTTGCCCTTTTTTATATCTTGTAAATATTGGAATCTATTATTTTATGGAAAGGTTTTGTTTAGATAAAATGGGGGTAAAAAATTAAAATAGTTTTGTGGAAACACTTTACTTAGCACAGGGTCTGGCAACCGTTTTGATATCACGTGCCGTTTTAAGATGATGGTGTGTAGGTATGGAAAGAATGTTGAGCGGTATAAAGTTAAGACAGACCAGAAGCAACTGCTGATCCAATGTTTAGCTCGACATGAGTCTCCGTGATCCTCAAACAGAAACACTTGTTTCCATGACTTGCTACTGTTTCAGAGCGGTAGCAGCTTATCTCCGGGCCCTCAATCTCAGCCCCAACAATGCGGTGGTCCACGGGAACCTCGCCTGCGTCTACTACGAGCAAGGGTGAGTCTCTCTCTATCACTGCGTGTTACTCTAATATAATAGTATTAGCTTGGAGTTAGACCCGACCGGTATTGGAACTGTGGTCTCCTACCAGCAGGCAAGTCTAACACAGGTGACGCTTTAGACCATTCTCATTAGACCCGACCAGTGTTGGAACTGTGGTCTCCTACCAGCAGGCAAGTCTAACACAGGTGACGCTTTAGACCATTCTCATTAGACCCGACCAGTATTGGAACTGTGGTCTCCTACCAGCAGGCAAGTCTAACACAGGTGACGCTTTAGACCATTCTCATTAGACCCGACCAGTATTGGAACTGTGGTCTCCTACCAGCAGGCAAGTCTAACACAGGTGACGCTTTAGACCATTCGCTTCCCTTTGTTAAAAAATCAGAGGATCCATTTTAAACATTTAACCACATTTTGTATTTATTCTATCCATCCAATTATTTAAAAATAAACATTAGAAATGATAACTTTTTCAATTATATTCAAACAAGTTATTCTTTTGGTCGCATTAACCGTGTGCAGGGAAATATTGTTTGGATTTTACTCCTTTGATTTGTTTTGAAATACATAATTTTGAGTTTGCTTATTACTCTCACTAATCAACTCACACATTTTAACAATTATGAATTTTTAAACTGTTTGTTCCGTGATTTTAGATAGTTAAATGTTCTTAAAAATGAATACAAAATCTATATATAAAAAAAAGGAAACCTCCATATTTGATTAGCCCAAGATCATTAGAACAAGAGGTCGTGTTGAGTACATTTTAGTTTGTTGGCACTAACTGGAAACAACAGTGAATATACCAGCCAGAACTTTTATTAGAGGTGCCGAAATTACTAATTACTTAATTAATTTAGTGGTCGCATGGTCTAAGGCAGGGGTCCCCAAATATTTTTTGATAAAACTCCGTTTAAAAAACGTCGCATACTTCCGCGGTCCGGCAAAACTCCCACAGTGCCTCAAGTTCAAGCCCTGTAGGACTATGTTGATTCAAAAACGTGATTTTCTTTCCTTTTAGTTATTTTACTTATTTCTTATTGCTGGTCTTCCGTGTCTAAAGCCCGCCCGCCATCGAACTGGCGTCATTTCTTCTCTTTATCGCTGTCTTGTTGTTAAAAATGTATCTGTGGTCCGCATTTTGATGACCTCTGGTCTAAGGTGTCAACTCTTGCACTAAACTATACCGCGGTAACAGGAAGATCTAGGTTTGAATCCGGATTGGGTTTACTCAGATGGTTTTTTTCCTTCAATCCTACTCAACCCTAACCAGTTATAGTAATTAGTACATATGCATATAACCTGAACAGGTATAAATAATTAGAATAAGATGTCAGCTAATTTGTAGTAGTAAAGTGATTTCTTTGTGTCCATTTGTCAGGCTCATTGATCTTGCCATCGATACTTATCGACGGGCCATCGAGCTTCAACCCAACTTCCCTGACGCGTACTGTAACCTGGCAAACGCGCTCAAGGAGAAGGGACAGGTTGGTGGACTTGAGAACTGATCTAAAACAGGGTTAGTTTGTAAGTCGCGTGTGGATATAGTTATTCAGTTCAGAAAGTGCATCAAAGATCCCTGATTCGACTCATAACTTCGGGTTATCATTATTAACTGAAATATATTTTATAGGGCTGTACTCTACTAGAATATTTTCTGTTATCTTTCTAGTAATTTGTATCAAAAATAAGACTATTGCCAACTTAACAACTTCTTTATATTTTCACAAGAAGTAAATCTTATTAAACTAGTGGTTAGTAATGAGCTCTTTTCAAAGCTCGAAATGAGAGCCCTGATGGGAGACATGCTCTAGCTATGCTCCATTTGACAAACCCCGGTGACCGAGTATCGTGTTGTGGGAGACGTGCTCTAGTTATGCTCCATTTGACAAACCCCGCTGACAGAGTATCGTGTCCAGGTGGTGGAAGCGGAGGAGTGCTACAACACGGCCCTGCGACTCTGCCCCAGCCATGCTGACTCTCTCAACAATCTGGCCAACATCAAGAGAGAGCAAGGATACATCGAGGAGGCCACACGGCTCTATCTCAAGGCGCTGGAGGTGTTCCCCGAGTTTGCTGCGGCCCACTCCAACCTGGCCTCTGTTCTGCAGCAACAGGGCAAGCTCAACGAGGCACTCATGCACTACAAGGAGGCCATCAGGTGAGATATCAACAGGTTCTCGAGGCAAGCTCAAGGAGGCCATCAGGTGAGATATCAACAGGTTCTCGAGGCAAGCTCAATGAGGCCATCAGGTGAGATATCAACAGGTTCTCGAGGCAAGCTCAATGAAGCCATCAGGTGAGATATCAACAGGTTCTTGAGGCAAACTCAATGAGGCCATCAGAGTTATTTGTTTAAAAATCAAGGACAACCTATGTAAACTGACACGAGGGCATTTACCCTTTTTAAATTAAGAAATATAACATTTTATTCAATTTTTATTTTTGACATTATTTTAAAATTTAAAAAAAGTGTCAACTTTTATTCTTTGTTAGTGGAGTGAAATTTAATATAACTCCATTTTTTTCATCTCCTTTTAGTACTCTTTGTTTAAATGCATACATAAATTATGCTAGAAAATTTTAGATGAAATGTAACTGCATTTGTTTGGCTGTAGAGTGGGAAACCATATAGGAAAAACAACCCTCAGTAGACCCGACCAGGACTAGAACCCTGATGCCATAGCGCAAAAATGCCGGGTTAGACCATTTGACCACTGAAGTATGATATTTGAAATGTTACACATACTCGACTGACACGTGAAGACTCTCTCTAACACGCTAGTCACGTTTTCAGGATCCAGCCGACCTTTGCTGACGCCTACAGTAACATGGGTAACACCTTGAAGGAGATGCAGGACATTCAAGGAGCCTTGCAATGCTACACCAGAGCCATTCAGATCAACCCCGCCTTCGCTGACGCTCACAGCAACCTCGCTTCCATCCACAAGGTGAGACGTGTTCCATCTTCTCTGGATACAACATGTTTTATGAAGCTCCATTTGGGCTCTTTTAAAACTGTTTATTGTGAAAAAAAAACCTGGCCGGGTCCAAGTTTGTCGGGATTTTGTTGTTTATGAAGCATGGCTTTGGATCACATACTTGTTACCTTCCTGTCCAAGTTGCTTAGAAAAAAGATTTAGATTTGAGATAACTCAAGAAGTAGCTGTTTGACAGACTAATGTACAGAGTAAGTTAGAAGCTGAATTAGAATGGTACAATTACCAACGGTGAAAACTAAAAACAGCGATATTATTTTCTTAACATTACAATTTAAATATGAGGTTTGTCATGTGATACAGTGATGTCATCAGCGTTACACGGACTATGTACTGCCCCAAAGTTAGTAGTTAATTTGTTCATTGTGTCTTTACTAAATATAGTTTTCTTAAATTTTGATATTTTTTCCTTTAAAAAAAGTTCTTATTAAATATGTTTCCAACTTGAGCCCCAGAAATTTGGACTCCGCAATTTCTAGTGGAATATAAGACTACATTCCGGCTATAATTAACATACTAGATGCTAAAAACACATTTCAATGGCCAGAATTTGGAGTTTATAACTTAAATTATATTTTAAAAATGTAAAAGAAATTTTTCTTTATGTGAGAAGATATTAATTTGATACTGGAGTATATCTACATGGGTGCGAATCATTTACACCTTACTGATAGTCATTGGCTGTGAGAGCAAACACCATAGATAATACAAACCATCTTCCAGGACTCCGGAAACATCCCGGAGGCCATCCAGTCCTACCGCACGGCCCTGAAGCTGAAGCCGGACTTCCCGGACGCGTATTGCAATCTGGCCCACTGCCTGCAGATAGTTTGTGACTGGACAGATTACGAAGCTCGCATGAAGAAGTTGGTGAGCATTGTGGCCGAGCAGCTGGACAAGAACAGACTGCCCTCCGTGCACCCCCACCACTCGATGCTGTACCCTCTCTCGCACGAGTTCCGCAAGGCCATTGCTGCCAGGCACGCCAACCTGTGCTTGGAGAAGGTAACTCTTCGTATGCAACTATATAAATTACAGCTAAAGTAATTTGTCCTTTAATTTATAGACCAATAATGATGATAAGTTGGGGAAAAATATTTTACAAGCATGGAAATTGACAAAAAAAAACAACTAATAAGTGTTAAATATTTTTACAATATTATTCATTAAACTATCAACTAGGGTAGAATATTGTAAGCATTTTTACAGTAAACTCTGTAAATTCATATATATATATATATGTGTGTGTAATAGTTGTTGTTTTTTTTACCCCCTACATAAATCTCGGTCGGGTGAACTGGGGGTGGTTTTTCCTAAATGGTTTTCCACTCTCCCTCCACGCAAATGCGGGTTCACTTCCTCTAAATTCAACCTTCCCAATTCCTAAACCATTAGCATAATTAGTACTTAAAGCGTATAACCCGAACGCGTAGTAAGATGCGGTGCTAAATATTATTATTATTATTATTATTATTACTATTTTAACTTTGATCCATCTCTCGACATAGTTGACCTAAAATGGAAGCTAATAGTTAATGAAGTGAAAGTGTTAATAAGTTTAACTCCCCCCCTCCTCCGGTTGTTGCTCCAGATTCACGTCCTCCACAAGCCTCCTTACAAGCATTCCAAGGAGATGAACGGTCGTCTTCGTATCGGCTACGTGTCCTCAGACTTTGGGAACCACCCCACGTCCCATCTGATGCAGTCGATCCCGGGTCTCCACGATAGGACCAAAGTGGAGGTCTACTGTTACGCTCTGAGCCCAGATGATGGAACTACTTTCAGAGCAAAGATTGCTCGGGAGTCTGAGCACTTTATCGACCTGTCACAGGTACAAGCTAGAACTGACACACAGGCTAAACATCAACATGCTTCATTCAAACCTCGGACCATCTCAACACGAAATGTTCCTTCCAGATTCCTTGCAACGGGAAAGCAGCTGACCGCATCAACTCTGATGGCATCCATGTCCTCGTGAACATGAACGGGTACACAAAGGGGGCCCGCAATGAGATCTTTGCGCTGCGCCCGGCGCCTGTGCAAGTGATGTGGCTGGGGTACCCCGGCACGAGCGGTGCCAGTTTTATGGACTATCTGATCACGGACGAGGTGACCTCTCCCCTGGAGCTGACGTCGCAGTACAGCGAGAAGCTCGCCTACATGCCCTACACGTACTTTGTCGGGGACCACAAACAGATGTTCCCTCACCTCAAGGAGAGGGTGATTGTTACAGACAAGGTGAGTTCACTGGCTCGCTCGTTTGGTTGTATCTTGGGCCTCTGACGAGAGCCACCCCTGGCTAGAGACTCTTGTGTGTACTATTGGAAATGTTCTGTCCTTCTTACATATATAACATCACTTTGAAACTGTCTTTTCAGAGACATCTTGTACACTTTTTTGGCATTAAAGATTAAATTAGATTTCGAAAATCTCTTAAAACATGGGTTTACTCAACATTGCAACACATTTTTTAACAAATTGTTTATATAATTTTCTATCGGCTTCTTAGCTCAGCCAGTAGCTTTTCTGCCTCCTGGGTTTGTTTCCTGGCATGATCAAATAATGTACTGTTGGTGAAATGTGGGTTTACTCTTTCACAGTAATAAATTAACAGCCATAGACTGTAAACTGTAATAAACTAATATTTTCTCCTCTTGGAAGTTGTGTTGCATGTTTCGTGCTCCTCCTGATTAGTTCTGATAAAATGAAGATTAGGCCGTAGTGATTTTTTTCCTCGTAGAAACAGCCATTACCTCTTTGTCCAGTGGCAGCATTGTAAAGTATGGAATGTTTCCTTCTTTTCATTGTAAAAGCCATATTTTGTTTCTATCCACCGTTCCTGTACCTTCCTTGTATTTATAGAAATGATATTGTACTTACCTTGGTGTGTTCTAGTCTGGTATGAAGAAAGACGTCCCGGACAACGTGGCTGTGATCAATGCCACAGACTTGTCCCCCATCATCGAGAACACACAGGTGAAAGAGATCCGCGAGATTATCCACGGAGACGGCAAGAACCACTCCAGACCTATGGAGATGTCTCTTAGGGTCGCCGAGCTGCCCACCACCACTCCCATTGAGGTAATATATCACATTTTGTGAGCAGAGTCATCGTTTGAGTCCTCGATTTGTGGCAAATAAAAAGCTGTGTTTCGTTATTAAAGGTGGGGAAATAAATTGCATTTTCCGGATAAAAATGGTTTTAAAAAAATCACTCAAACTGGTGCTATGGATAGAAAAGTTATGGGTTAAATAATTATTGTTAGATTTAAAACATTTTCTAGGGTGTTAACTTTGATTGACTATAGGAATATTAAGAAAAAATTGTGGTACTGGAGTTGGTACACTATTCTGGCACTTATGGGCAAAGAACGATGGCATCTTTTACTTAATCAAAATATATATAGTTCATGTGTGTAAAATATATTTTAAAATTTTATCATTGACTTTAAAAATATTTGTGTATTCATTTTAACGTGCTAATAAATGTTTTTAAAAACACATCTTGCGATATTTCAGGGTCTCTAATAATGACAAACACTGTTTATTGTTTTATTTTGTGAACCAAGAGTACAGTGTTTCTCTGGTCCATCGCAACGAGCAGGTGTCCCCATCAGACTGTTAGAGTAATGCTCGATGTGTTTCTAACGCAGACGATGATAGCATCTGGTCAGATCCAGACGTCCGTGAACGGCGTGGTGGTACAGAACGGCCTCGCCACGAACCAGACCAACAACAAAGCTGCCACGGGAGAGGAGGTACCCCAGAGCATCGTGATAACCACCAGACAACAGTACGGTCTGCCTGACGAGGCGGTGGTCTATTGTAACTTCAACCAACTGTACAAGATAGACCCCCTGACGCTGCACATGTGGGTGTATGTGAGTACCAACCTGAACTCATCAGCCGTAAGTGTGAGACACAACTTCCCAGAAGAGTACTATTTAGCACCACGTCTTACTACCCGTTCGGGTTATACGCTTTAAGTACTAATTACTCTAATAGATTAGGAATTGGGAAGGGTGAATGAGAGGAAGTGAACCCGCATTTGCGTGGAGGGAGAGTGGAAAACCATTTAGGAAAAACCACCCCCAGTTCACCCGACAGAGATTCGAACCTCGATCTCCCCGTCCTCGGCAGTAGAGCTCAACACGACAAGCGCGTTAGCCAACTACGACACCGAAGCGGGTCCCAGAAGAGGAAACGTGTCTCTATAGTCTCTCGTGTGTCCCATTATTCTTTGCTATATCCAAAAGAAAAATGGCGCAGAACAACTCTAGTAAACCAAACATTGAAAAAAGAATAGAAAAAAAAGTCCTACACACTTGCTTAATTGTGGGCCTCAAAGTTCACAGTTTTAACACAATTATGTATCTTGGATCAAGAAACAGACAACACTGGTATCACCTCCAATTAATATAAAGTTAGTAAAATATTTTAAACATATATTCTTTTTGTTGTTATTGAAATATTTGACAAACTTTTATTTTATCGTGATGCTATTTATTTAAATTTCACCTTAAACACACGATACTATCGCAATAAACAGATCATTATAGGAAGAAATAAAACTAAATATAGAGAAAGCTCCTAACATTGCTAGCCTCGGTGTGCGAATAGTAGAGTTTGTTGCGGCTTCGTCTGTCACTAAAGGTTTATACAAGAGAACACGGGAATGTATCAGAGTAATAAAACTAATTATTAATAACTGGTCTGGGGTCTGGTTGCTAAATTTTTCTAATAATTATATTGGCGCTGACCACCATTAAGCAGAAGAGCTCTAAACCTTATTTCTAATATCCTTAGGGATGTTAGGCTTCTATTTAATCCAAGCACTCACCTAGTGATTGTGATTGTGATTGTGTCAGATTCTGAAGAACGTGCCAAACTCCGTGTTGTGGTTGCTGCGATTCCCCGCCGTGGGCGAACCCAACCTTCAGGCAGCGGCCCAGCAGCTGGGGTTGCCCCCGGGCCGCATTCTGTTCAGCAACGTCGCAGCCAAGGAGGAGCACGTTCGCAGGGGCCAACTGGCCGATGTTTGCTTGGACACCCCTCTCTGCAATGGACACACCACCAGCATGGACGTTCTGTGGACTGGAACGCCTGTCGTCACTTTGCCGGGTATTGGATATTTTAAACTATTCATTCTTTAGTGGAATCATCTTGCTGTTGTTTATGTTGTGTGTTCGGAATATTTGTTGTTGGTCGCTGGTGGAACATTCTCTTCTCTTTGGTTTGACACGACACACATCTGCTCTTTTTTTCAAATTTGGAAAACACAAATTATGTTTTCTAGAAGATATGTGAAAATTTGATTGTTTTTAATTTCTCAATTGTTTGTACATTTTTATACTTACTTTCTGTATGGCATAAGGAACTCGAAAGTTCATTGCCTCAACTAAAGTACGCCACCTAGCCCTATCTTGAGGTAGTTCTATCCAGTCCACCTCATTACACACTATCTCTTTCAGGTCCAATCTAATGTTATCCTCCCATTGGGTTAGCCGGCCAATAGTATCCTGAACACGGTTCTAGAATCTTCCATTCACACGCAATGTCCTGCCCACCGTAATCTAAGAAACTTTATTATCCTAGTGTTGTCTTGTGATGAGTACAGGCTATATAACTCCTCATTATGTAACCTCCTCCACTCCACAGTAAGTTATCTGTGATGTCTCGTCCAGCAGGAAATGGCTAGTTGAGGTTGTAGTTTGTGTGAATTGTGTAAGACTCTGATAGTTTACTGACCCAGTCATTGAGTATAACAAACTTGCTCATGAGCCTACCTGGAATCTTATGGTAGCATTTTAGTGGTCAGTTACTTGATTATTTGATCAAATCTACTGTCAGGTAGTTGCAGATTTTGATCCCTAATTATTAACAATGTTGAAACCCCAAACGATTCCTAATCTAAGATCAAGCGGATTGGTGATTCGGTGATTTAACACCCCTCCTTGTGTTTGAGGCCAGCCCCATGACTCGTTGGAGCTGTCGGTTATAGAATAAAGACGACGTTTATACAACATAATCATAGGAGTACCCTCTGCTTCTTATATCTTTATAAGGAAAACCTCTATTCTTTACTGTTTGTCTATTCTGTACCTAATGTTTTGTATTTAGGTGAGACACTCGCCTCTCGAGTGGCAGCTTCACAGTTGGCAACACTGGGTGCCCCCGAGCTCATTGCTACCTCACGCCAAGAATACCAGGATATTGCGGTTCGTCTTGGCACAGACCGAGAATTGTGAGTGTGCTAGAAACTACCGTCGCCACTCGGTCTCTTGATAATGTTTCAGTGACTAACGTTATGGTATAACAACCGTTCTCTTCTATTTTTATGTTGTGTTTAACAAACACTTTGACATTATGAACGGCTTAAGGTTAGGGAGCCAATTTTTAAAGATGGAAAGTGTAAAATAAGGTTTTGGAAGTGGCACTAAATTCTATATACTGATATGTAAATTTCTTGTTAGTATTAAAAATTGAACGGTTGCTATGCGTAGCAAATCCACTATTATGTCCAGGCTACGTTAGGTTAAGCTCAGCTCTGTTTGGTGCCATGGGCAGCCGCCCCTGGGTATAAAGTATTAGCACACCACACTTAGGATCACGCTGCATTTTCAAGTTTTAAAGTTAGCATAAGAGAAAGAAAGTTACTATTAATTTAAAAACACGGATCAGAGACAAAAATATACTCGCTGAGCTATTTTGTAATTAAACTAGTGGCCAGGCATATATAGATATCATTGAACCTGGCTTCACGTTCTTCACAAAGGTGAAATTAGGGGAGATTTTTGGGCAATTAATTGCAAGTTAGAGGATAACTTATATCTTAGCCTGTTCCCCGAGCTTAAGATCTGTACAGTGAACCATTTCTACCAACCCATATATAGTATGTAGGAAAATGGTAGAGCACAAATAAAAGTAAAAACACTTAACACATATTTACACACACTTGGATATTTTGATGCTATTATAGCATTTAATACTATTACTTCCTGAGGAAGATGCTATAATAGCATCGAACTATCAAAGTGTGTGTAAATATGTGTTAGTGTTTCTACTTTTATTTGTGCTCTACCATTTTATTAATTATAATCGATATATAGTAAATACATATTTGGATAATATCTCCCAAACTCTTAGTATTTGTGAAACAATAATTGATTAATTAATCTCCAAGTAAACCATATTGACTTAGATAATATCCAACATCGAGCTGTTAGAATTCTTCTTATTAAATGAAAACATATTATTACATGCAATCAAGTAATGAGCCACTGTATTCCAATATGGCTGTCATAGAGTGGCACGGAGATCAACATTGAGACGTAGAATATGGTGGGGATTTCAAATATCGGAAAACCGAGCAGTTTAAGTCTGCTGACACAGGATGCTTACTGTACCGAGGAAATTAGGTCTAGTATTAACGTGACCAAGGAGGCTTTCAACAAGAAGAGGTTCCTGCTGACCAGCAAGTGGTCTGGAGCTGAGGAGGAAACTGGTGGAATGATACGTTTGGAGCAGAACTGTGGATAGGCAATTGACGTCCTGAGAAGAGAACCATTTTGGATGTGATTCCTCAGTACTAAGAAAACTGGATCAAACACATCCTTAGGAGGAACTGTCTTCTGTACGACGTCATAGAAGGAAAGGTTGAAGGAAAGAGGAGCTTAGGAAGGAGGAGGATTCAAATATTGGATAACTCGAAGGAGCTGAAGGAGGAGGCAGAGGACAGGGTGCATTGGTGGTCTAAGTTCACTGAACAAAGGAATGGACCTGTCCTAAGACAGAACACCTAATAATAATTTAAGTGCCCTATCATTCTTTATTGATATTCTAATAATAATTTAAGTGCCCTATCATTCTTTATTGATATTTTTTTCTCTTCTTTTTATGTTTAGTATTTTAATCACTAAGGGAGTTGAGTTGTGTGTTCCAGACTCCCCCCTGGGTCGCAGGGCAGCCATTACCTCTCATTCTAACGGCAGTGATGTAAAGTGTGAAATTCCCTACTATGTGTTTCTATCTCTCTCCTGGTTCTTCTCTCGTATTCTGTCCTAACTCTAGGTCTGTGTGTGGTTTCAGCCTGAAATCCATCCGTGTGAAGGTCTGGCGAGCGCGCTCGGACAGTCCTCTGTTTGACTGTCAGCAGTACGCGCAAGGCATGGAGAAACTGTACAAGAGAATGTGGGAAAAACACTCTCATGGGGAGAAACCAGATCACATTACTGAAAAGTAAATCTTTCTGTTTTTATTGTACCCAGGAAACAAACCAACAAAAAAAAGTGTGTACATTCATTTTAGTTTGCTGAGGAATAATTTTAGATTTGATGTTGATTTTGTATAATATTAGTTGTCCTGCCTGGGTATTTCGACTTGAGAGTATTTTATGTAGGCAAACTCTCAACCTAAATCACTTGAAATAATTTTTTGACAAGAACCAAATAAATTTTAATTTTTGCTTATAAGAACTAATAAGTTATTTATATTATTGTAAAGTTGTTAGACATGAAACCAAACAATGTTGGCTCAATTGTTGTGCGAACCTTGGTAATGTAACAACCGCGATGTGTGTGTTGGACTAAATGTTATTGTTTTAATCTTCTGATTGTCGAAATGTGGCCACTTAACCACAATCGCGTCCTTATTGTTTGAAAACTTGTTTCTTACCTTGCTCTGGAAGAATGTTTTCATAATATACACTTTTTGTTCAATTAACCATTTGAAATCTCAATAAATATGTATTTAAAAATATGTTTTATTTTGACACACACCTTGAAGAAATAAATCAGGAAGCTAAGGATACCCTCAATGTCCTTCTCATCTGTGGAAAGATTTAAATTTTGTAGCATTTCAGTCATGAAATAAATTAAAATGTCATTAAATTATGTTTCGAGTCATGAATTTTTGTGATCAAAGTTGGTGACCTGGCGGTCTAGGGGTAAGGTGTCAGACTTCTATGCTGGCGGCCGGGGTTCAATCCTCGGTCCCGGCAAAGATTTATCTGATTACCAAACCCTTCCTTCACCTCTGACAAGACATCTTGTGAATGTGTGGAATGCCAGGCCTCCACCGTGGTTCGGATCCCACGTTAAACTGTAGGTCCTCCATTTCATCTCACAATCACCCTACCATTACACATTAGCGTAAGTGCGTATAGCCCGAATGGGTAGTAAGACGCGGTGATAATAATAATAATAATCAGAGTTCATTGTACGGGTAAGAATAGTTTGCTCAAAATTAACTTAACATATACAAGACATAAAATAAAATGGGTAAGAAAGTGCAAGAGGAAAAAATAATCAATTTTAATATAAGTGCCTAGGATGTGGAGGGGCTTTCTTTTCTTCTTTTATTTTATTTTGGCCATGAAAATAAATTAGGAAAATATATATGTTACATTTTCCTGTTCTGTTTTTTTATTCCAAAATGGTAGCCCTATAACAGCACATGATTATATTTAGAAACGTTTGTGTGCCACTGCGTTGTTTATACTCGCACTTAAGTGAAACTGTGGAAGAGGGAAGTGCTACAAGTGTAAGAAGAGATGAAGAGAGAAGTGTTTGTCTCTATCTAGTCCTGACCTCTCTCTCCTTTCAGGTTGTCTTCCTTCTCTATCACTTACCTTATTGTTCACAGTCTTATTATGTGTCTACAAGACAATCCTTATCACTAAATCACTTGTCTGTGGTGATAAGTCCTGCTCCTGCTCCTAGCTTTGTCTGTAACATCCTAGTTGGGTGCCTTCAGAGACATCGCAGCCATCGTTTGGAATTGATTATATTGTGTTTCAAATACTCAAGAATTAACTTCTATTGAACACATTTAGATTATATTCAGACCCATCAAATTGGGCAAGGGGGGGGGGAGGGGTGAGGTAAGGCCCGGGCCAATTGTAAAACGCTTTGGAAGTAGAAGAGGGAAAGTTAAGTTTTATTGCAACTCCGCACCCCCATTCCCTCCTACAAACAAACCCACCCCACCCCATTGCCGCAAAACAAGGAAGCAAATGCTTTCAACTTAAGGTGGCCACCTTGGTCAACGAGAAATTATCAATCTCTGTTAGACCACACGGCTTTAAATACATGGATCTCCTGTTTTATGGAACTACTTTTATTTTTAAACTTATACTCCCTTTTCGCCATTCACCTACAACCACCCTTTGTCAGAACAGTTAGAAAGAGGGGAAAGAAAACCACGAAACTCGTTATCTCAAGGTAAAGAGGAAAGCTCCCTGCTAGTTCTCAAATATCTTAAAATGTTATTTTGGGAGCCTTATCAAAAATTGCTGTATTTGTTGGAGGGAGGTTAAATCTAGATAGAAGTCTCATAGCTCCACAAATATGTTATAGTTTGAGAAATAAGTAAATTTTAATTTTGTCTCATTGAATTTTAAATGTTGATAACTATACAAAAAACCTTGAATAATGTTCAATAAAATGAGAAACATAACATTTAGGTTACACAATCCTTGTTTATCAAATAAACATGTTAACATTATGATTAAAAACTTACAAGATTGAGATACTCCAAGTAGAAGAAAAATGTTACAATACCAGAAAAATATTTTTTTTAATATTTACTCCTCAACTGACCGATAAATTTAACAAAGATGATTTAAAACAGATCAATAAACAATGAGTACCTGAATGAAGAGATGTTATTTTCTCTACAGCAGGCATGTCCAACCTCTGACCCTTTAAATTAAGATAAATATATGTCACTAATCTAGGACCGATAACTTTCCACATCTCGCAAAGAGTTACAGGTATCTGTTAGGTATTGGTCACAAGCCGCACACATGATTGTGACCAAGCAAGTTCCTGCAAACTTTCTACTTGATGGAGCTTAGGACTCAGCGCAACTCTGATGAGCCATGACGGGCCAAATGTCAACAAGACTGTCGCTAAACTCGTGAATGATGTTTTGACAGGTGTGCGAAGGTCGATATTGGCACTTGAAACGTTCATACACGCGCACGACAGAGCTGAGAGACAACTTCGTGATAACTTACTTGTCAGGCCATTTGTGGTATGAGCGATATGGGTTGGATGTCACTTTATCAGATACTTTCTAAACACATAAAGGAGATGCACTTGCCCTATTACTCTATAATCCAGACTAGAGTACACTATAAGGGTAAGCAGATGATAAACTTTGTTGAATGACGGTAAGGACGGTGTTGCAAGAAATGCAGACATCTTATTAGAGGCTTGTATGGACATAGGGTGAGAATAATTATGATAACACACAGAACATGGATTGGGGTCAATAATCTAGAGATTACTTTGAGCAACATATGCATTTGACAGGGTTAATGAGTTAATATATTTAGGAAAAACGTAAAACTAGCAATAATATTAGAATGGAAATCGAGACAAGGATTCAGAGAGATTTGTGCAATTACTCAGGTCTGTAAGTTGGTGCTTCCAATGAATGTAAGACTCCACATACTCGAGTACTCATCTCTAGACAATGCTAGGATAATCAAGTCTAGTACATTATAGGCGGCAAGACATGCAGCGCTAACGGGAGGAACTAGAAACTTGTTCAGGTACTGACTGGTAAACCCATGGGAAGATACCAGAGGCAAGACCTAGAAGTAAATGGGAGGATAGCATTAGAATGGACCTGAAAGATTTAAGATATAATGAGGTGGACTGGATAGAACTAGCTCAAGATAGGGATATCTTGTAATGAGGTGGACTGGATAGAACTAGCTCAAGATAGGGATATCTTGTAATGAGGTGGACTGGATAAAACTAGCTCAAGATAGAGATAAGGTGTAATGAGGTGGACTGGATAGAACTAGCTCAAGATAGGGATAGGGTGTAATGAGGTGGACTGGATAGACCTAGCTCAAGATAGGGATAGGATGTAATGAGGTGTACTGGATAGAACTACCTCAAGATAGAGATAGGGTATAATGAGGTGGACTGGATAAAACTAGCTTAAGATAAAGATACCGTGTAATGAGGTGGACTGGATAGAACAAGATAGGGATAGGTTGTAATGAGGTGGACTGGATAGAACTAGCTCAAGATAGGGATAGGTTGTAATGAGATGGACTGGATAGAACTAGCTCAAGATAGGGACAGGGTGTAATGAGGTGGACTGGATATAACTAGCTCAAGATAGAAATAGCGTGTAATGAGGTGGACTGGATAGAACTAGCACAAGATAGGGATAGGTTGTAATGAGGTGGACTGGATAGAACAAGATAGGGATAGGTTGTAATGAGGTGGACTGGATAGAACTAGCTCAAGATAGGGATAGGT
>CABEEJ010009077.1:1958-20382 GCA_901482245.1 Timema douglasi
GGGGGGGGGGGGGATCGGATCAACATTTTCAATAGGACGATTTTCCGTTAATTTCAGATCGTTGAATTTAGAGGTTATAAAGAGATGCATTCGTAAATATAGTAAAATTTAAAATGTTAAGCATACACACATACATGGTTTAAAGCGGACCCGACGCTAGTTACGCATTCTGCCACCAGTCACCGCTGTCGATACGCGGGTGTGAGAAAGGAGTTGAATCTCTTATTGGTTTACTATATACATCTGGTGATGTTTCAAGCGGTCAACCTTTTTTTTTAACACTAAGTCTTACTACCTGTTCGGGTTATTCGCTTATGTACTAATTACACTAATAGTTTTAGGGATCAAGAGGGTTATATTTATAGAAAGTGTACTCGCATTTGCGTGGGGAAAACTGTGGAAAACTATTTTTTTTTAAACAACCTAAATACACCAGACCAAGATTCGAACCTCCTGCTGCCTGTCATCGGCAGTCTAGTCCACTGTGAGAGTAGCGCCTTAGACAACGCGGTCACCGAAGCTGGTGCCATCAAATTACTTTCCATTGCGTCTTGCTGCCCGTCCAGGAAGTATCAATTTTGATTATTCCAATGGGGTACCTATGGGTATGAAAAGTACACAAATTTTCGGCGACGGGGGAGATTTGGGAAAGACCGCTTCCAGCACAATCCAACAAAGATTTTAACCTCCCACCGTAAACTATATGATCCTGACATCTGGCCCCGTCATAATTTTGCTAATATCAGTTTCTCTTTGTACGCGGTAGTAAACCTCTTAACTTTTATTGCTAAATAATTAATAAGCAATCATGACCAAAAGATTAGGTCGTAGGGTGATACGCAGAATTGAAACTAATGTTTTTAAGATGAATAATACATCGCCGTCTCGTCCGCTTTCACGACGGAGTCAAATAATGTCCTTGAATACCACAAGAAAAGAAAATAACAGCACCCCGGCCTAAGTAATATGAACCAATGCTTGTAAGATGGGAAAGGGGGGAGGGGGGGAAAGGGTAACTGGGAAGAAAATATACAAGCTATACTGATAAAAAATGTGCGTGCAATATTACAGCGATAGTGATAAAGTCCCAGAAGATATGCCAAAAATGCAGAATAGCTTCCTAATCTTATCTGTGTTAACTTTTCTCCAAGTTACATTATTTGTAGAGGTAAGGTCCATTCTAAAGTTATAGAACCCTTGAATATGTCCGAATTTGACTACTACTTTAGAAGGGTCCGTTAATAGATTACTTCCGTTACATACACACTGTCAAACAGAACATTCCTGGCAATTAAAAGGCGGCTCACGTTACGAGTTTGCCCGGAATCTTACTACCCATCCAGGCTCGCAGCACATTTACACACTAGAGGGTCAGAAAGGAATCGGAAGGTAAAATTTAGAGGAAATGTATCAGGATTAGTATGATGAGAGTCGGAAGGGGGGGGCCACAATTTTGGAGTTTTTTTAAATGTGTACAACCCGACCGTGATTCAAGCCCCGAACTAAGCATGAGACCGGACGAACCAGACCTTAGTCTGCGTGCCCACAGAAGCGGGTGATTCAAGGAGTTATTGCACAAGGATTTACAGGCGCGGGAACGTTATAGGTAAGAAACGAAGGGTAGAGGGGGCTACAAGCCTGAAATTGTTACCTGTATAACTATAGGTAAATGTCCATAAAAAGAGTAGAGGTTTGTTCGGGCTGCTTGATACTTATTTTGGCATAGTTTACTGTTTTGCTAAAGATAGCCTTAGTTTGTCTTTTAAACTATAGGTAGGTACCTTTTTTTTTAGAATTTGGGTGTGGTACAATATACCCACCAATCAAAATTCGGGTGGGTACAATTTACCGATGCGCCCTTTATTTACAAGATGCCCGTTTCGGTGGCATCGTGGTTTAACGCGATACTCGTGTTGGACTAAACTGCCGAAGACGGGGTTCGATCCCGGGTCGGGTGCACTGAGGGTCGTTTTCCCCTCTCCTTCCAAGCAAGTACGGGCCCACCTTATCTCAACCTCCCTAATTCCTAAACCATTAGCGTAATTATTACTTAAGACTTATAGCCCGGAAGGATAGTAAGACGCGGTACTAAACAAAAAATTAAAAGATACTTTAAGGAGGCGTCCTATGAAATTTATATATAATTGTTTCTAAAACGAGGAAGATTGATTCTTTATTCAAGGATAATAGAACGTAAGTCAGTCGGTTTAACTTTTGTAAAAAAAAAATAGGAGCAATGTATAGGTTAGAAATATTCAACTATTGTAGTGGAAGGTGAACTAAGGTAAACGTACCAGTAGCTGACACTTTTAGAATAAATTTACTTCTCATCCAGGATGGTAAAGGAGTTAGACAGGGTGTCCAGCCAAACTATATTTTTAAATTCCCTGACTTTTCTAGGTTTTCCAGACCCAATTTATTTTTTCCCAGACCACTATTTATCGATATTAAGTATATTACGACTATTATTTTTTTTAAGATCACAGATTTAATAGTGTTTTTTTCCTAGATACATATACATTCTGAAATTGTGTCACTCAATAAAGGGATAAAACGATTTCTGCCTCCGGGGAAGTGGACTATTTTAAGTTAAAAATAGATTTCAGTAAAATTGTATTGGGTCATTAAAAGAACACCTAAAGCAAGAAATATTTAAAATAGTTGTGGGACAGAGTCATTCTTAGCTCCTTATACTTAAAATGTAGGCCTAGTCAAATTTTGTGCATGTGAATATCCACGAGTCAACTTTGGCTAAAGACACGTGGCAGAAGGGTGGAAAGACACAAAACTTACTTGTTGACCTTGAGAAGTGATATTAGTCTGCTCAACATAGTCAATGGTGTGAAAGTGATTCCAGCAGGTTATTAACTGGAAGAAAAGTGTTATTTTGACCATTGTAAATCAAAATATTTGGCTTTTTATAGGTAAAATGTCAAATTTCCAGAAATATAATAAAATTCCCTGACTTTTCCCTGACCAAGCAAATTCCCTGACAATTCCCTGTTTCCAGGTTTTCCAGGTCGCTGGACATCCTGTTAGATGAAGAAAATAATGAATGAATGCATCATTAGATAGACCGTACTACTTTAAATGCCAGCAAACATTTGATTTAGGTAGTTCATTGGCAAGTTTACAAAGCTGCATGTGGGAAGGAATATCTTGGTGAAAACAATAGCAACCCCTGGATGAAAAACTCACTAATTTTAAAACAAAAAATTACCAGAGAAGACATTTGAATGTAGGCCTATACCTAATTATGACTAGCCAGCCTTAGGATTATAGACGAAGCCATGAGGTGGTCTCAAATTTCTTGTTTATTTTTATTATTATTGTTGGAGACTTATTAAAAGTAATATTTCAAGAGAATTGTTGGTGCCATACATCTCTCCAACCCCAAACCCCCCNCTTATGTGTTTGGTAAGATAAATCAAATTATTCCTTTCCTATTAATGTCGCAGCAAGCAACTTAAGTATTAAGATAAATCAATTCCAAAACTTATCAGAATTCATCCTTTACATAAAAAACATTATCCCTTTCAAGTGTTCAGATCATGCGTAAGTACCACCACGCCCGAGGGAAAGAAGTGGGGAGGAAAAGTATATAGGAAGAGGGTGAAGGGGGAAGAAAAGTGACGAGTCAGGGGAAGCAAGTTTCCAAGTCTGACTCACCGGGCCACTTCCGGTGTTGCCTTCCCTCCTTTCCCCCTAGTTGCATTTTCACGTCACGGAAAAAAAAGCCTTCATGGAGCCACGGCAGACAACATTGATCATTCATCTATCAGATGACAGCACAATGGAATGATCATTGTGTCTATGCTTAATAATATCTTGTCAGAGAAGGAAAACATAGCATGTATTAAGTATAAGGATTTACAGGAATTTCATAAGACTTTAGATATTGATAATTGTTAAGTGCTAACTTTTACTTTTAAAGTGTTAGTTAAAAACCAGTTTCTACACACGATTGTTTGTTTAGGTATTATACAATTTTCTTAATTTTAAGGAAGTATAAAAAATACTCAACAGTTTAATTTTAGTGAAAAAAAACACATCACAATGCATTTTCGGACTTTCAAGGAAACAATTTTGAACCCCTTTGATAAGTAGGAAGGGACCCGCCACCAACTAGGCAAAGGTGTCAAACACTAATCGTATGAAATTTAACTTTTTCTTTAAGTCAGCTTAACAACTTTGATTAAATAATTTCATTTGCCAGAGAAAATACGCAAATAAAGACTAATGAGGAGTCATGTATTTAACAACACACTATAAACCATTAATATGGCCAATTGTTATAACTTACGTATTACGGAGAAGTGAGTCAATGAGAAAATATTTAATGAATGACTAATCCCTTAGTCGCTAATCATACTAGGATGAGTCTTTCTGAGCCCACGTTCAATAAAGAATGAGTCATGAAGTCTGGAATGCGATTAAGGGAAGCATTTTTAAAATTTAATTCTTGTAGGCTAGACAATAGGGATCCTTGGTTCAAACTTCACTGGTTATGATGCTTCGAACAGAATAATTTACAAAATATTTTATAATTCGTTTTGCAATTTGTAGAGTAATATTTTAGAGCAGTTAATAGCAAAATTGTATTGGTAAATTCAGTCTTTCAGTAATACTTCCAGAAAGGGGTAGAACTTGCAACACTGTACCTTACCAGCCAACACCCTAAACCAGCTGGCTCTATCTTCCAGATGGCGACGATAGGCCCTATATCACTGAATATTCAATTTTTGTTATTACTTTTAGCATCGATCAACTCAACAAGTCATTTTTTTTTAATATGCGATTTAAAGTAATAATGTTTGATAAAAATAATTTCTAAGCAATATTTTTGGTTTGAATCGTATACAATGAAACCCACTTTGACTGGCCAAATACCTTAAGACCAATTAAATCGAATTAATAGTGACAATTCCATTTGTAAACCATTTCGGAAAATTTTATTTTACCCGCCACATCAGTCTATAAATAGCCGAGCCAATAGTAAGTAAATGAGACTTAAGTAAATCCACAAGTCAAATAAATGAACATATATCTGAAGTATCAGTACATAAATCAAACAAATGGTTACAGCTTACTATAAACCTAAATCCACTTTAAAAATAAACTTCAAAGACATGACACTTGGTTACTTACTTTTTGTGAATGTTCCAAACGAAGCTGTCCAAACCGCGGACCACGTGTTTTATTTGGAGGGAAATAAGAATTGACAATTCAAAAAGTTCAAAATCTTATTAAAGGAATGCGAGTGTTTGAATTAAAACGTTAAAATGTATCCACAATGTGTAAATATATATTGTATGGTTAGCGCACAAACACGACCACAACACACGCTTTCCTTGAATGCCGAAATCCAAAATGTCACCACCCTCCACCTTTCCGCAAAATTATTAAATTGAGAATTCACTCGCTAGGTATATACTGAAACAAAACAGGCTAAACATATGTAATTACAGAATTATAACTCTCGTACCTACTTGTAAGTGTAATAGTAACTCCTCACGCACTGTTTTATAGGACCACCACTTTTACTATAATGCCGGCTGAAACCGTTGTGTTGTATCTCCCCCTAGCAACTTGCCACCCTCCCCCGATACCAGTCACGTGCCCGTATCGACCAACCGTAGAGTAGCTTGGAACCACTGGGTGGGAGAGAAAACGCGCTTTCTTGAAACAGAGCCGCCAACAAAACAACTTGAAATGTGTTTAGATTTCTTAAGACATAAGGGTGTGGTGTGCAATCATTTTGTTCATGTAATTAATAATGGTATTTATTTGTCACATTTTAAATTACACCCCATCCGCTCTCTCCCAAGTAAATGTCAAAACAGATGTGATAAACATTTGACAAAATAGAGATCACCCATGTTCGTTTAACAGGGCAGTAATCGGAATACAGAAATGTATTTCATAGGGGTGGTGGTTTTACTTGCCCAGGCTAGTTCTCTGACAAGGGGAAGGGAGGGGTAAAGTCTTTTGACTTGGGGTGCCAATTAAATATGAATTCTTCTTGAAGTAATTCAAAGTTTTTCTGAACCTAAATTATAGGTGTGGATTTTAAACTGCTAAAAGCTAATAGAATAAGCATAAAGTTGGAATAGAAACACACTGTAAATATTTTTTTTTAGCACCATGTCTTATAATCAGTTGGGTTATAAGCTTGGTAATGGTTCTAAGGATTAGGAAGGTTATATTAAATGAAATGTGCCCGTATTTGTGTGGAGAAAGAGTGGGATACCATTTTGGAAAAAATCACCCTCAATACACCCAACCGAGATTCGAACCTCGATCTCCCAGTCATCGGCAGTCTAATCAACTGAAAGAGTAGTGGGTTAAACCACGCGGCCACAGAAGCGAGTTCTATTAGTAATAATATTGGCATTGGGGTTTTGAAAGACCAAAACACGCCCCTAAGTTCAGCCCAGTTTATCAACAATGGTAAATACCTTGTTAGACTTTTCAAGCTGGAGTAAAAAATTGTGTACATTTAATTGGTTTGAATTAGTATAGTTGGGGCCTTTCCTACAGTCTCTTTGTAAATAAAATGAATATTTTTCTGGAAAGTTAAACCCAATTAAATCATGGCTTGAACATTGAAGATGAGTCACATCCAAATCCAACTTATTTGAATTTAAAAAAAAAAATTGTAACCAAAGTGAAACTATTGAAAACAGGGTCACTCTTAGAAGACATGAAACCCTGTGCAAATTTTGTTTGTTGGGCCTCAGTTATATCTCGGGAATGCCAGGCCTCCACCGTGGTTCGGATCCCCCGTTAAACTGTAGGTCCTCCATTTCATCTCACAATCATCCTACCATTACACATTAGCGTATAACCCGAACGGGTAGTAAGACGCGGTGCTAATAATAATAATAATAATAATAATAATAAGAGTTATATCTCACCCTTCCCCCCTCCGAAAAAAAAATAGTAAACTTAATTTTTGTTTAGTGTTATTACATTAGTTTGAATCTATTTTCCCATTTTTAGCTGTATAAGGTATCAGGAAATGCCCTAAAAGGAAAATACATTACAATAATTAATGCTAGAAGCAGTGTCTTTATAAATATAAGGGTTGATTTCTCCCCAACACTTATTTAGATTTTCTTCAACCAAATTTTCAATTTTTACTTTCTAAACCAACTGATTATAACAGCACACGAGAATTTCTATGATCGAGAGTGAAAGAACCTACCTATTTTGCCGAGAAAGCTATTTAAACACACCTTCCAAAATTTTTTGACATACCACAATCAAAACATATGACCAAGAGCTTTAATTCTCCTCCAAAGGAAGTTGTACTACCGATTTTTATCACCCAAGAAACAATCGTCAAACCTGGCTAGGTTTGAACCCACGATCAGCGGGTCCCGAGGCAAACATTTACCCCAAGACCTCTGTAGTTTACCTCAATGAAAGTGATCTGTATGATGATACAAAGAACGCCTATGTCAATTGTGAATTAAATCAGTTAATGCGTTCAAAATTTACTGTGAGACACATCCACCGCAGACAAATATAAATCAGTGGAGTTAAAACAGAGAACTGGCTTCACTTGTTAAAAAACCAAACAACATGATTGTTTTTATTTGTTGTTAAACTCTGACAATATCTGCTATATCACCTATATGGAAGCAAACATGTCCAACCCAAACTTGTTTTCTTTTGCTCTGTCGCCAAAGCAAGTGCGGCGTCCCCAAAATTATGGAGCGCCGTGCGGCCACCTATTTTCACACCCCCAAGGGTGACCCTGATTGAAAAATAAAACTTTAAAAAAGATTTTTGAGATTTAATACCTCAAACATTTGCTATTTAGTTTTTCATATCTATTTTGATAATAAGAACAAAGCAACCAATATTTTGACTGAATCAATTATTTAAATAAGCTTGTTCTTTTATTGGATTTAAATTTCTTTGCAACAGAAAACCAAAATAGCAGTGGTAAGAACATTTAGAATTACCACTCTCAGTATGTCTGACCATGTTCAAACTACAACTTTCTCATCTATTGCGAGAGTAATTCCTTAGAACAGGCATGTCAAACATGTGGTCTGATCAACAATTCTCCTCGAAAGCTTTTGAAGAAGCAACATACAATGTGGCCCAATTCATCCTATTATAAACGTTGTATAAATTTGCTATTTGAGGTTATGACACCTAAAAATGGTAAATTATTTTATAAATCTAGCAAGTGGGGCTATTGTACCCCATGTGTGTGCTTTACTCACAAAAATTGTTTAATTTGCGCATCAAATATTTGCAATGTTTCTCAGTACAAAAGTGTGTGAACGGTTGTTTATCTTATATAAAGGAACAAACACAAGAGACAATGGAGTCTGGATGTACATTATTAAAAATTAAAAAAGTGAATTCAACACAAAATTTAAAGTATAACACCCACACTTTTGAAACAGGTTTTTTTTCTGGCAAAAAAAGTCTTATTGTCCTTTTTTTTTTTTCAAGTTCTACGCCTATGTGCTAATTTCAATAATATGTTAGGGATTAGCAAGTTTGAATATTAGAGGAAGTGTGCCCACATTTGTGTGGGAGGGAGAGTAGAAAACCATTTAGGACAAACCATTCGTAGCACACCCAATCAGGATAAAACCCTGATCTCGCCCTCTTCGGCAGTTTAATCCATTGCGAGAGTAACATCTTAGAACATGCAGCTACTGATGCAGGTCTTATTGTACTCGAGTTTCTTTTCATATTCATGAGGATTTTAAAATAGATTTTTCTTTTAATTGAAGATTGTGACAATATAACATTTTCTGTCTCTCGGTATTTTCAGTTTTAAACTAGACTAATTTGAAACACCTGCCCTAGAGCATGTAACAATCAAAGCAGGTTTTGTCTTATTGGAATTTCAGAAGAGTAGTGACGACTTATATCTTCTGAATTTTTTTTTAGTGAGGCATTAAAGATGAGGATTACCAACAACTTTATCTTAATTGTTGGTAAAGAAAGGGTACCTTAGAGGAACATAATCTACATTAAAGTAGAGCGAAGATGGTTTGACCACAAGTGAAACTGTAGCACTATCAGGGGTGGTCCAAGGTAAATTATAGTAGGAAAATATGAAAATATTCCCCGAACCTAACAATTCAAAACCTAACATAGCATGGGCATGATAGGAAAATAATTAAAAGGGAAATTCAAAAAATAGTAACCATTCCTCTTCATATTACAAAAAGATTCACTGCAATATTGTTTAAAAATTGTTAGGATTACAAAGAAACCTGTAATGTATATTTTATATTATAACAAACACTTTAATATAATGAACAGTGAGAAAATTGCTAAAAAAATAAAAAAAAAAGGTTATTTTCACAAGATGGTGGATGTAAGAGAGGTTTTTAAAAATTGTTACGTTAGGTGAGGCGTTAGAAGTGTGGGGATTATTTTCATTGCCCAGGTTATGTTAGGCTAGGTTGATGTTATGCAACCCCCTCCTCATCGAAATGGCCGCCCGAATTGCCCAGCCCTAAAGCATATCAATAGTAGTCAAGTTTGATGTGAATCTAACACGTTGGACTGCTTGGCCGTAGGTGCCTCTTTAATGTATGGAGTAACTATGGCTAGTTTCGAAGTGGTGACCATTCATCCATTACCGAAGTATTCCAAAATTGAGGCCAATTCAATATATTATGCAATACAACGTTTGTATCATTAAAGGAAAGTTACTAATAGCTTAAATAAATTAAGACATATTTTCAATAGCAATATCATAATTTTATTCACAATACATCATGCAAGTAATCGGAATGTACATAGTTAACCATCAACTTTCAATATTAATTTACAACTTCATATAAAAATAAACTAAAATATTTGTCAATACAAAACATATTAAAGAAACAAAAGTAATAAATACTAGTAGTAAAAACAAGGTGGCAATGTGTCAGGAAAACATCAAAACTAGATAACACAAAGTAAAATTAATCAATTTGCATTTGGTATGAAAAAGATAGAAAAACCTGGATTTTAAAAACTTTTGGTGTATTAACATTATTTCTGTGGTATGACAAGAATGGTTAGACTTAGTACATAAAGAATAGCAAAGAGTAGAAGCAAAGTAACAATCTTGAATCAGTAAGTAGGGTCTAAAAATCCCTTCATTATCTTTCGTTTGAAGATGAAGAAATTGACGGGAAGAGCAGATAACCGAAAGTGTGCAAGTAAGAGGAGGAAGACGGAGGTATTTTACTTACGTGACCCAACCACAGGCTGGAAACAGTTGATGATTATAGATAAAAGGTGGTTGCGTCTGGAGGAATCAACACTAAAGAGAATCCTCCACTTCAAGAAATACATTTAATTGAAAAAACTGTCAAATTCGTGATTTAACTTCAGAAACAGTGACGTTTAAGATGATTAAAGTTTACTTTTAGCTTGAACATTCCTTCCTAAGTAGAGGATGATTGTAAAGTTTCTCCTCGGTAATAACACACATACAGTATGATTATCTGCCGAAAGTTCTCAGCGCAAATTTCTTGGCACAGAAATTTATTCACATTATTGGCAAAAAGCTTACATAATATTTCAACCATAATAAAATGGATATAACTTTTAGTCGGCATTTTAAATTCAATAATAATGTTTTGGGATTAAGAACATAAAGCTTTGATTTGTATGCCCCCTAAGCAACCACATCTCAAATTCCAAGAGTACCGCTGAATTAAAATCGGCTATAAATTGTATATAAAATGTTAGCCAATGAGTGAATTTCAATCATCTTGTACTATGGTAATTTCAGAGCAAAAATTACATTAAGTGAAACATTTTAATAAATTATTATTCTAACTGTGTGGATAGTAAAGCAGGGGGGAGGGAAACACCAGCATTAAAAGTTGAAGTTGCAACTTTCAAAACAATAATAATTGTTGATTTACTAAACAATTTGCTATCATAAAAATAAATAAACTTATAAATTTGTTTTACATTCATAAATAAAAAATCACCATGCTATTGAAAAGACAAGTGAATCAAACTAGCACTGATAAAGAAATAAACGATATTCGATACATTACCATTTTTTTTCTCAATTTGTATCATTTACTAGCAACATTATTCATTTAAAGTGTGATTTTTGTGCATTATGTCTAAGCTTAAACTCTAGACATAGATTTTTTTCAGACCCAACCATCTATCTGTAGACTTTAACAATTCTAGTTACCTACGTCAAACACAGATTAAATAGGCAGTAGGCTTTAATGGTTATGTCCTCGACATCAAACTGAAATACCAGTACTAACCATTTACAAAACAATTATCACAAGTTAGCTTGGTTTTCACACAATAATAATCTTATTTAAAATAGCTTTATCATAACTAAAGACTAACATCAATTGATGTAGTGTGTAGAATTAGCACCATTGTTTAAATTTAAACACTATAATTTAAAACTCCACAAATATAACCAATCTAACAAAGACAGGCATACAGTTTGGTCTTTTTTTTTACAATGTTTTCATCAATTTGTATGAATATCTTTGTGTATGTTACTGAAATTTTCCATCACCTCATCACCCTCTGAACAAATATGGGGTTTTCTACATGGAGATAAACTTTATAACATTATAAAATTCAACCTTAGACTAGATATTTGACATGGCAGTTTTCACTAGTTTACTTTATATTTAAGGAACTATTATAATAAAACATAACTGGTAAATGGTTAACTAAACATAACTGGTAAATGGTTAACAAAACAAAAACTCCATGGTGTGAACTTGTTGTGAGCTATACCAAGAGAGCGGCCACCCCCATTAGCGATGATAGCGCCAACGGTGGCGGATAAGGGTGTCATGTGGTCAACCCAGCAGGCCCTCTGGTTGTTAATCTCAGTGTTATAAACTGGAGCTGTTACTTCTTTATTCAAGTAGCTCCTCATTTGTCCTCACGAAACAGAGTTTGACCTGGTTCCAGACTCACTGTTTTACAGACAATTTTTTGGATGCACCGGAGATTAAGCCCTGGACCTCTGATGGATCTGTAGACAGGAACCCTAACCACTTGACCACAGATGCGGTCAAATGGTCAACCAATATGTAATAAAACATACTGACCATTAAGTTTACCTAACATATTGATCCAACCCAAGACAGACATCTCTCTAATTTACGACTTGCAACAATGAAAGGATGAGAGGGATAGTTAAGGAAGAACCAATGCAAGACATGAGAGAGAAAGCACAACTAAGGTGGTACGGTCATGTGAGGAGAATGGAGAAGAATATACCAAAGATGCTGAATATTGAAGTGGGAGCAAAGGAGGTCAAGAGGAAGAAAGAGAGGGGTTGAAGGGAGTGTGTAAGAGAGAAAGAGATGACTGGGTCATTGTGGAGGAGGCGAGGTGGTGGGGAGAAAGGATACGTTAGACAGGCTTATGTTTCGAACAAATCCGATCAGTGGCTGGAGACTGATTATGAAGATGAACAATGTGTTTTATTCACATACCATTAATTTATTTCAATGCAAATTTTTTAAGGATTAAATAATAGGATTGATTTTTAAACACCCATCTCACCTACTCTATTACTACGCTCTCCCTCGGATAACCCCTAATTAGGAGGGTAATACAGCTTAAACCAAGTGTTATATCATGATGTCCAACTCTCTGTATTCTACTAAAAAAAAAAAAACTGTGGACTTGAGACCAGTGATAGTTTTAATTGAAAAGAAGTACATCTAGATTTAAATTATTATTTTTTAAATGAAACATTTATTAAACTGTTCCCAGTTTTTATGTTGTCATATGAAGTTAATCTGCACTCAGACATGTTTTCTGATTCAACTGTAATCAAGTATCTAGTGTCCCTTGTTAGAAGCATACACACATGAACCAAATTACAATCTGTTTCAGTGGCTGCATGGTCTAAGGCGCCACTCTCGCAACGGACTAGACTGCCAATGATGAGAATATTGAGGTTCAAATCCAGGTTGATTGTACTGTGGGTGATTTTTCCAAAATGGTTTTACACTTTCTCTCAATGCGAATACGAGTAATTTTTCCTATTAAATTATTAATATAATCTTCTGTATCCCTTAAGCCAGATATAGCAAATTCAATCTTGAAGACATTTTACTTTTAAGAAAACTTTTTTTTGGGGTAACATTTCTGTGTTTGCGTTCTACTCTTCAAGAACTAGTATAGCACATATATTTAAAAACATAATTTTTAGTACTACAACTCTTACTTTCAACAATATTCACCATTAAGGTCTATCCTAGGTGCACAGAGCAGAGATTTAAATAGAATTCCAACATTTCGGGCCATATATCTGCAGATTTTACTTGGCAGTGAACAATTAGTAGCTTAATGTGATGTATAAAGAAGATGGTTGTTGTATTGGAAGATTAGCTAGAAGTAAAATACGTTTGTGTATTAATATTTATTTTTGGCTGATGAAGCCAAACTAAACTTTTAGTTACTAAAATATTTCCATTGATTTAGTATAAGACTTTAGTTTATAATTTGTACTAATTTGATATAAATAACTAATTATAGCTCACTAAACCATCATTTCACTCGACTTTTTATGAGATATGGCCATCAATCACCGTATTAGCGATAACATATTTTTTTTATTGATCTTTAGTTAAGTATAAGAGATATTTTATATTTCTGTATAAAAAGTTGGTCTTTCGATGCCAAGAAGCCTAAACACGCTGGGCAACAGGTAAACTGTATTGAACCCTAACAAGAAGTAAGTAATGAACGTATAGCTTAGCTCGACGACAATCTTCTCCCGGTTATGCAAGCTGTTACGTGACTCTTTCAATTCGCGGGAGTTGAGCCGCAACAAGGCACACAGAGTGGCGTAGGACGCAGACTTGCATAACGCCCGCGTCGCGACAATGCAGCAGAAACCAAGGATGGTGCGGAGTGTCCCCAGGCCCAGCATAGCGTACGTCGGCCAGATCACAGCGTACGGAGGCATGTCCGGAGAAGGGGAAAGGATGCCTAGGTGAAAGTTGGTCCAAGCACCTACATGTACTCCCACACATACACTCACTATCATAGTTGTGTCGCCCCTGGACAAAAAGAACATAGGCCTAGGTATTATTTTAATGTAAACACCTTTATCCCACAGTCTTAGTAAGTGTTAGGGGTATACGTATATATCAATAATGCTAATTTATTTATGTTTATCTATCTGGGGTATTTAACGACCATGTTCTGAATCGACCGTTTATGTCAGCACACAGCTTACAAGCTAACTTTAATCTAGAACAGATACAACACCCAGCATCCGGCCATTAATAACATCACTGTGAAAGGGGAAACCTACATTAGACCAATGATACATTTTTCGATTGTACCAGGAATCGAACCCGAGATGCTTAAACTCAGTAGGCAGGCACACTACCGACCGAGCTATAGTGTAGGACAATATACCGCCAATTGACAAAGGATGAGGAAGGTAGAATTTGTGAAGAATTGTACTTGCATTTGCATGGAGAAATAGTGAAAATACATTTAGAAAATCACTCTCAGAACACCTGAGAACGAGATTCAAACCCCAATTTCTCCGACTACCATAAATCTAGTTTTATACAAGAGTGAGGCATCAGATCATGTGACCACCTATATGAGTATATATAAACTGATTGATGTTAGTGATATTGAAAAGATTCAAGGAAAAAGTCCAAACTCACCGCGTGGGAGTCCAGCGATCGCTGCTGGGGTAGAAGATGATCAGTAATATTCCTGCCGTAAGAAGAATGATAGGAGACCAGCGATTGGTCAGCAAGTAGTAATCCAAAGAATCTACGAGCGGTACAACGGGTATCATCAACAACAAGGCCAATATTATGCCTACAACAATATCCTGAAATAAAACAGAAGCACCGGAATCTAAATAAATATAGACCTAAGTGTATATAGATTTGAATATAGTCAATTTATTTTCTTAAAGCAACTGACCATGTGCAGGTTGTTAGTTTCCCAGAGATCATAATAATGATGATCCTCATCATCATCATCAGTTTCAGGTCAAAATTTGTACTCAAATCCTTAAAAGATGGGATCCTAGTACTTTCTGAAATTATTTTTCAGCACAGCGTCTTACTACCTGTCCAGGTTATACGCATATTTGTATGAATTACACTTATTTCATAATGATGAGGGAGGTTGAATTTAAAGGAAATGTATCCACATTTATGTGGAGGGAGGGTAGAAAACCAATCTCAGTACACCCGGCCAGAATTCGAACCCTGGTCTCTTTGTCATCGGCAGTCTAGTCTAACATAAGAGTGATGGCTTAGACCATGCATTTTTTTGTGTGTAAAAACAATGTTATAACGTAAGTAAAAGGTGTAGGTATAGTCTTAATTTTTGTAAAATCATCTTATTTGATAATTCAAATTTTACCAAAAATGTAGGGAGTACATGGGTAAAGAAATAGAAAGTCTGTGTAGAGGGGAGGAGGAATGAGTATTGTAGTGGAAGAGTTATAAGAGGAGAGGAAGAAGAAGAAGAAAGGTCAAGGGTGAAAAGAAGAAGAAGAAGAAAAAAACGATTAATGCAGGGGAGAAGAAAGAGCAGTAATATTTTTAAAAACCTTACCAACAATGAGTGCATTCCCAGGTAGAGCCGACTCATACAGATGAGAGTGCACCAAGCCACAGCAAACATCACTCCAAGAGGAACCGAGTACTTGCGAAAAAAGAAAGATACACAAGAACATGTAATCTATAACAATGTGAAGAGACATCGGAGTACATCAATTCTAAATTGAAAAATATTTTATGTCAGTTATTGTCAAATAAAGTTGTATAGTTGGTTTCAGATAAAGGTTGCACATTAGTTATTAATGACCCGTTTTGGTAGCCGCAAGGTCTGAAAGCAGTCACTCTCGCAATATACTAGAATGTCAATGACAGGGTGATTGGGGCTCGAAACCCATTAGGGTATACTAAGTGTGGTTTTTCCTAAATGTTTAAATTCCACTCTTCCTCAAAGCAAATGTGGATACACTTCCTCTAAACTCAACCTTACTTATCTCTAGCTTATTAGCTTTAATTAGTACCAGACAGTACTGTAAAAGAAAGTTCTAAAAAAAATCATTAATGTGATATTATTTTAAGAAAGTGTGCAAATGAGCATTTACCCAAATAGGTGGTTGTGCAGTCTTAGGGGTCAATCTCATAATAAACTGGATAGAAAGGCTAGGGTTAAAATCCTTGAGGAAGATTTTTAATATCTATTAACCCACTCTTCCACCATGGAGATATTGGTATATTTCCTCTAAAATCTTCCTTTATTATCCATATTCCAATTGTGTTAATATGCGCCTAGCCCCAATGGGGTAGTAAAATAAGCACACAAAAATAACAAAGCACCAATGTAGATTCAATAACATGAAATTATAACTTTGCAAGAGTGTCTCACCTGATACCTAGACATTGTATATAAAATCACAGAGAACGGTATTGACATGCCAACCATAGCGTGTGTGGATGGCATACCATATTCCAACGCCCATTTCTTCTGAAGGCGCACAGCCGGAGGACAAGACGGTCGAGGCGTTCTAACAATGTCCTTGATCCCTTGTCCTGTGCAAGACATACATAAGCTGAACTTATTAACCTAGGTAGCTACTTAATTTACATGGCCATACATTTTTTTGGTGAAATATCACAGATAGGTGTACAGAACTGAGATGATAAGTAAAGTTTAAATTCAAATATTGATGATAGACTGGATCCAGAGGTTCCAGGTTTGATCCCTGGAGCTTCCAAATTTTCTGTGAAGCAGTGTGTCTGAAATAAGTTTCAATCAACCTTGTGAAGAGAAATGAGGAGCCAAGTACCTTAACGTTAAGAGTAGCGGTTATGGTCTAGAAAAATGAGATTAACGGCCAGAGGGCTCTGTATGTATGGCTCAAATGTGAGCCAACACCATGGAGGTGTGTTTTTTTAATGTATGACACCTGCATTGCTTTTTGTAATAAATGACTACTCTTCACCAAGAAAACTCGTATGATAAGTTACATATTGTAGGCTACATCAAAATTAAAATGTGGTAACTATAATATGAATATTAAAAAAACTTTAATAGTGTTTTATTAGTAATTCAGCACGAATATGCTACTAGTATAAAAATTGTTTAAATATAAAATGCCTGTATTAATGCCGTATCAGCATCCTTCATTTGCTAATATGGAGGATCTCGGACATAATTGAGGTTCCCGTTTTTCTAGTACAACGTCTTACTACCCGTTTGTGTTATAGAATAAGTGTATATAATTCGCATGGAGGGAGTGTGGAAGATCATTTTGGAGAAACCACGCTCAGTACAACCGAGATTTGAACCTTGATACCCCCCTCCCCCCAACATCATCAGCCGTCTAGTCTAACACGAGAATAGCGTGTTTAGACCATTCGGCCACTGAAGCGAGTTAGTTAAGCTAATTAATTAGGGATGAGGAAGGTTGAATTTTGAGAAGAAGTGTAGCTACATTTTTATGGAGGAAGAGTAGAAAACCATTTTGGAAAAACCACCTTTACTACACCCGAATGGGATTCGAACCATGATCTCCCTGTCATTTGGCAGTCTAGTCTAACATGGGATTGACCCTTTAAACCATGCGGCCACCAAAGCAAGTGCTTCCCATTTAATGATGATGGAGTTACCAAGCTGGCTGACTGGGTATTGGGCCTGTTAAGTTAAGACCGTAAATTGTGTCTTATTTGGGTCAGAGTGTGAAGGTTGGCACATAAAGAATGGTAATAGTAGCCTATACAATAATATAATTTGTATAACTTATGTAAATCTAGGTAGGCCTATTAAATATCATTTGCAAAATGTTTTAAGTGATAGGCTTATTGCAAACATTATTAAATATGCATTTCGTCTTTGATTAAAATATGTTACTATCACTAAATGTAGCCTAGGTAATATAATTAGGCCTTATTAAAGATTTTTTTACATTACAAATGTATTTGTGATGGAAAAAAAAAAACAAACATAAATGTGTTTTTCAATTAAATAAAAAAAAACCTTTGTAATCATTGAAATAAAAAAAAATACTTTTGGATCGAAGTCTAAAAGAATGAATATTCAAAGCAAAGATGAAGTTGTCAAAGCTTTGCACACCCCTAATTGTTTTTTAAATGATTTCTCATTTAAAGAATGATTTAAACAACAAATATGGATGAAAAGTATGAAGGAATCTAGGCTTCTAGATTTTTGAACATTTAAGCAAACCAGTATTTTATATAAGTTTTACCCGCCTCAGTGGCGTAGTTGGCTAACACACTTGTCGTGTTAAGCTCGACTGTTGAAGACGGGGAGATCGAGGTTCGAATCTCGGTCGGGTAAACTGGGGGTGGTTTTTCCTAAATGGTTTTCCACTCTCCCTCCACACAAATGCGGGTTCACTTCCTCTAATTCAACCTTCCCATTT
>CABEEJ010009078.1:0-20379 GCA_901482245.1 Timema douglasi
TATACTCTCGTACTAGTTACGAAGATTGTTTCGTATCCCATTATTTCTGGTAGGGTTTTTTATGATAAGATGTATGAGTGTTACGGAAGGTTGCGTAACTCATTCTAGCCGTCGGAGTTAATTTGTAATGTTAAATTATGCGTTGCTATTTAGGGTCTGGGTTCAACGGCTATCGTTGACGTCTATTTGGTATATATTTAACCTCTATCATTTATGTATTTTAAGTATCTAGTGTTAATATTTGTAGGCTCTCTATTTTGGTCACATAGTGTCGGACGTCTGTACCGTCTTTGTACATTGTTAACTAAACATCAGCCATCTTGGCTATTTAAATAATTCGCGCCTTTTTGGCGGGCTGTTTAAATTTAAATCTCACAAATTTCAGCCCAACTATTTCCTCTGAGAGGGTTGCAAATATTAAAAATGTTTGTGGCGACTGAGTTAATGTTTTGCCGCATTGATCATAGGCTCTTGATGCCTGTTTTCAGCGATTCTTTGTACCTGCTCTACCTTTGTTATTTTACCAAAGTGTAATAAAATATTGTCTTCTCTTGTGAACCCATGGTTGTTCTTTCACATGCACCCTTCCTAGTGGTGGGCGTCACACCACGACCTATGAATGTTAAATAGCTACAATCATTTCTAGGTCTCAGCAATTTCTATCGCCGATTCATTATGTATTATGCTAAAGTATACACCACTACCTAAACTGTTGAGGAGAATCATACTTTTGATTGGACGGAAGAAGCATAAAAGGCTATGACTAAGTTGAAGAATATATTAACTTCTTCGCCAATGTTAGCATGTCCGGATTTTAACAAACCATTCATTTTAAGCACGAAATTATATTATAGGGTGTGTATTGAGTCAGCAAATAGAGGGAGTAGAAAATCTGATTGCATAAGCTTCAAGACAGTTGAATAGAGTCGCAGTCAACTACAGCGTTACAGAACGAGAAATGCTAAGCGTAGTATGGGATATAACACAATTTAGAACCTATTTGAATGAACATAGGTTTACAGTAGTTATGGATCAAGGGGCTCTAAGATGACTTTTCTACTCTAAGTATCCAAGTAGCCATTTTTTAAGGTGGACATTACGGTTGATTGAATATGATTATTCACTTAAAAATAGGCCAGGAGTAAAATATGGCAATGCGGACGGGTTACCCAAAAATGTAAGGGTTAATACCATGAGTAATAGTGCTAGTTTTAAGCTGATGACCAAGAATGTTAAAAGTGGAGGGCTCAACCTCAATTCACAATGCATGGAATGTTTTAGAAGGAAACCAAACAAGGTTTAGGGTTATTTGTAGCTCGGGGAGAAATATAAACGATTCTTCATGAAAACCACGATTACATGTTGGCAGCACATGCCGGGAGACAATCACAAATTTGAAAATTGCCTAATCTCATTGGTGACCATTAAGACGACAAGATATTGAACACTATGGAGCCAGTTGAGACAACTGCCAGAAGAGTACTCTGAAGGGCATAACTAGACTGGAATTATTAGAGATACCGGAAGTAGCCAAACCTTTTGAGAGAATTGTAATATACTTTGTCGGTCCCCTGCTTAAGACGTTGGATGGAAATAAGTACATTATAACAGTGTTAAATCATTTTTCAAGAAATTTGCTGATTATACCGCTATCAGATCAGAGAGCAGAGACTGTTGCTAAAGCATTAATTTTCTAGTGGACTTTGAAGTTTGGAGATATGTCAAGTATCCTGTCAGATCAAGGGACTAATTTCATGTCAAAGCTGATAACGTAATTGTGCAAATTGTTAAAAGTGAATAAATTAGATATGAGTCCAGGACATCCACAGTGTAGTGGTAGAACGGAGTGAGTAAATCAAACCATCAGTAGAATGCTGTCATATTTTGTCTGTAAATAAGAATAATTGGGGCATCTATTTACCTTTTGTTGCTACAGCATATAGCACCCAATAACATTCGAGCATTAAGGTAACACTGTACGAAGTTATCTACGGGAGGAAGACGATTACGCTATTTACCAGGATCAAGCTAACTGCAGGATTGTCTAATATCTTCGTATTAAATGTGGTGGCTAAGCTACAAGGACCATGGAAGAAAGTGTACAAGAACAGCCATAATTCTTTCTTGAAACATGCAAGGCAACACTACAATAAAGCACAACCAACTAAGTGACACGTCGTTGATTGGGTCGATTTAACGCGTAGGACCCTGAAAAATAGCAAGATTAGGAAGTTCCAGACGAAATTTATGGGTTATTGCCAATCTTAGAGGTCCTAAGTAAGGTCACCATACGTCTTCAGCTCCCATATCGCTCAATAATAGTTAATATGAGAAGACTAAAACTATTTATGTCCAGGAATCCTATTCCAGTTCGGTCTACAGATCCAGAGATTCGTCCAAGTGGTAGACCATGGAAGACATCTATCAACCAGGAGGCTGACAGGAATCTAATGATGTCCAGCCTTCATACTTGGGAGACGATACCAGTAGCATAAACAAAATGTAAACCAGCCTTGAGTTCCCGATCCAGAGTTACCAACTAGGCCCGTGTAAGCGTATTGTAAGATAGTGCAGTGAGTGTGTAGAGTTATTTCTCTGTTAGAGAGTAAAAGTGCCAGCTCAGGAGAAACAAAGAGAGATTCTTGTAGTATTGATGAGTTGCGTTGGAATGTGTTGATCATTGAAAAGATGATGGACAGAGACTAGCGGGATCTTGAATGTTTGTTTGTTTTGTATCAAATAATATTAACCTGTGTTTTTCTATCTTGTAATTATAATAATTAATTTGTTTATTGTTGTTATAACTTAGTAATTATGTTTTTGGGGAGAATGATCTTAATATTCATGTTGGGAAGGTCATGGGGTTCGATCCCAATGGGATTCCATTTTCATCCAATTATCAAACGTTGGAATAATCTTTTAATATATCAGAGATATATTGTCGAGGATAGCTATTAAAAAGTTTTGGATTTTGTTATAAAACCCCTATTAGAAGAGCATAAGCAATTGAAGGATTCCATTGAGATTATTCAAAAATTAGTAACGGGGTTATTTTTAGAGAATCAACGGCAGTTAACTTCCGAGATTCATTAGATCATTTAAAGGAAGTTTTTCTATAAATTTATTGTGGAACTAGATAACCTAATTTGGTACCTACCAAGGGTTACAGTAAGGAAAGGTCCTTGCTCGTTCTAGGTGGACATATACTTAAGAATTTGTTCGGAAATTTGGATTCCGAAGATCTGACTTTGTTACAGGAAAGATTAGATCAGTTAGATCTGGAGCAAGATGAAATAATAGTGAACCATAAAAATCAATAACTTCTTGTTTAAATGTGGCGTAGATATTTTCGTGAACGTGGAGGGTACGTTTGGCGTACGCCACTGTATGTAATTTTCGTTCCCTACTTTGGAATAACACCACCACAAGTCCCGTGGACGACGCATCTGTTTGAAAAAACAAATATTTGGGAAATCTTCCATTTTTAACAATGGTGCTTGGGTGAGCATTTTTTTAAATTTCTCAAATTACTCTTGAGCTTGGGGAATCCAGATAAAGGCAACCTTTGTTTGGTGTAAGTTATAGGCTATCGACGTCAGCTTGGGAATGAACCACCCTTAGAAGTTAATCTTCCCCCAAAGTATACCCAGTTTCCACGTCGTATTGGGAGGGGGGAACTCCCGCACGGCCCGTGTACGATCAGGATTCACTTATACCTCTTTATAAGAGATTACAGGACCTAAGTACTTGATATCTTTCCCTGCCATCTTTAATTTACCGGGATTTATTGACATGTTGACCTCCAGCAACCTTTTTAACTATTACCTCTCGTAGGTGTACTTCGCAGTCCTGATCATTTTGAGAATAAACCGCTAAGTCATCAAGATACGAAAATACAAATTCAAATTTAATACAAGCAAATATAGTATTTATCTGTCTTTTAAGTGACTGATCCCCATTACAAATACCTAAAGGTATAAAATTAAATACAAAAAGTCCTATGTTGGTCACAAAGGCCATGCAAAGTTTGGACTACTTCTTTAAATACAATTGGTAATATGCCTGTTTTAAGTTAATTACAGTATAAACCCTGGCTTGCCTAGACATTAAAACACCATCTATATCTTGGGTAAGAGAATGGTTTCAAATTTTATTATATAATTTAATTTTCCATAATCTATTATCAATCTATTTTCTTGGTTTTCCTTGGAACAGAGAAAGGCTGTTGATGCACATGAACTTTTTAATGAGCGAACTGTCCTCATCTCCACTAGGTCAAGGACGTGCCGTTTAGGTATTTGAAATTTGGGAGGAGCATATTGATATGGTTTAGAATGCACTAGAACTTCAACTATAAGTTTTATGTCTAAGGTGAGTACCTTAGTACGTCTTAACCTTTCGGATAATACATTCAAAAACTCTCCTAACATGATTTCGAAAAGTTTAGGAAACTTGTCCTCTTTTGCCCCGGATACTTCTCGTCTCCTATTCAACAAGGGTGTAATTTAAATCTAAAGCCTTTCTCAAAGTCGAATGAAATACCTTCCTTGATCAGGTTAATTTTAATTCCCGATCTGCGTGTGAATTCGTTCTCCAGTATCATACGGGTGATTGAAGACTGGTCGGTTAAAAACCAACATGGCCTAAAAAACTTAGGCCTACCTTTTTAATGAATAATCTGATTCTTTGGCTTACATTAAAAATCACTGTATCAGCAGTAACAACCTGTATGTCACAGGCCTCCCCCTGAACAACCAGTACTTTACTCACCAGGTTTTAGCAACATTCCTGAGAAATAATATTATGAATCACCCCGGTATCTAAAAGTTTAAGGAAGTTCTCTCCCATACCATTATAGGCATACCGCTTGGAAAGGTTTCGGAGGGAGGATTCCCGGTTTGTACATCAGGCTTGCACTAGGCTCGCAAGCACAACTTTATGAAACCAAAGGAACAATATAAAATTAAGTGATCGTGAGCATAGAACCTAAATAACTTTCGCTTTCCTGGAGCCCCATTGATAATTTTATCAGTTTTACTGTAGTTTGCGTCGTGACCTAGTTCCACCCATTCCTCTCGGTTAAAAGTTATGTCTGGCCTTGTTCTTCCCAACGCATTATATAAATAACTTGTGGTAATAATTACGGGTTGTATTCCTCGCTTAGTAGTGGCTTCAGTTCGGTAATTACCCGAATATTTATTACCCTACCTATTTTCAACAAAGAAGTTTTATTGTAGTTGGCAATCTCATATTGAGCAAACTCAAAGTACGCAACCATGCTTAACATTGGGGAACTGATTTAATTTGAGTCATATATAGCATATTAATCATTTATATTTTAAAAACACCATATTTCTGACAAATAACTTCCCACTTTCTCAGTACAGTACGGTATTTAATTTAGGTTGATTTAGTTAGAGCTCTAATAGTTGTTTTTCTGCAAAGTTGTCGGCAAAGATAAATTATGTAGTATAGTCCTTATGTGCTGATCAACATGCCATAAATGGGACATTATTTTATTCGGCTCACGGTTTAATATAATATCGTTGAATCCAAGAAAAATATCACCATATCAAGTGTTTTAATGTGTTTAATTAAATTGATACAATAACGCCAGTAATCTGCAACAAATTTTTAAGAGTGGCTAAAAGGGCTAAGCCTAATGCGCAACGACCAGCACTGGATTATAAAGGTTTTGCCACAATATTAGGTAAATACATGTGCTTATTTAAAATCATGTCTGTATAGAATATAGAAAATGTAATGATTGCCTAGTGATTTAATTAATGTTATAAGTTAATTATGTTATTGGTATTAACAGAATGCCCTTTTAATTTCAGAATTGACTAGGGTCAATGCAACAGCTCGAGATCTCAAGGTTCACGATTACTTCCATATAAAAATCAATCGAGAACATGGCTTTGGGAAATTAGGAAAAGTGAATCATAGTTTATTACAGGACAATTATTTTTTTTATTTAATACTCGATCCGAAGAACATATTTTATGAAACATATAATCTTGTCATGTTCATGTTATTTTCATGTCTATAAAAATACTTTAAATAAAATGTATTTAAGCTTTTTATTCCTTTATTTACACAATATTTATTTACTAAAACCACGTCATATTACCCATAGGCCTACAGGTCCTAAGTACGCTAATGGTTTAGGTATGAGGCAGGTTGTTACTAGAGGAAGTGTACATCAACTTCTTGAAATTAAATAGTACATTTTTCATTAGATTTGTAAAAAAAAAAAATGACATTTTATTAGCCGTTTCATTTCTGAAAATTATCAGGTGTTATTGAGAGTAGTTTATAGACAAAATTATATTCATTCAAATATAACTTAGCTAAGAATATTCCAAATCTGGGATTTCCAGATAAGGCCAATCTCAGATCTCTCCAGGTATCTGGCATTTTTCTAGATGGGAAGCGAGGTGAGTGGAAACAGGGGAGTAGAATATTCTTAGGAAATCTCATAGAAAAGGTACCGAGCCCCCTGCTGTAATTAAAATTATGATATGCTTTACTGTTACTGGTTACTTCAGATCAATCTGTTTTTCCCTGAACATCATGCTTTGTTTGTTTACATTATATATTGGACATAGTTTTTGCCGGCTCCTAGAATATGCCGTCCTGTGCGAATATAAGTGTTGCATCCTTGACTGCACCGAACCGGTAAATACTCTACATAAAAATCTTAAAAGCGTATTATTTTTATACAGAACTTTGTTTGAATAGGATAAAGTCAAGCTAATTCGTTTTCTCCCCCTTGAAAATGAACAACTATGACGAGGTTAATTTTGGCTGCAATAATAAATTAATTAATTATATATGTATATACATACATATATAATATTAAATTAATTAATTATATATGTATATACATACATATATAATATTAAATTATATATATATAGAGAGAGAGATAGGAGAGCAGTAACCTCTTTTTGTTTAAATCTTCCTTGGCCAAGGCGATCCTCGACCAAATTTTCTTAGTTCAGTAGGCATCCTTTGTCAGCATACTTCCCATGTGCTTGAACTGATCTATATTTTCCTAATCCTGGTTAAATAATTTTGATTTTCAACATCTCTTCATTTTTTGAAATCACCTTCACTTTTGACTTCTCAATGTTGATCTCCAATTAAAATAGCATCTACTTGAATTTAATAGTCATAAATTATCTTCACCTCTAGTGGTTATGGAGCTGTGTCCCCTACACCCCTCTGGAATTTAATTATGAACAAATCCTTAATGGTTTGTCCCCCTACACCCCCAACCCCAAACAAAATTTCTGGTTGTGCCACTGGCTGGAATAGTAATTTAGTTTAACTTTTAATAATCTTTGACTATAAATATTTGATGTAATGAAGATTAGAAATCAAGTTCGCTTAGTGGATGCCTATGCGTGTTCCAAGTTTGGTAAATATCCATTAATTATTAGTTAAATAACTATGAAGCAATCACAGTTACATACTGCCTTCAAATATTACCCTCATCGGGAGAATGGTCTGGGGAATTTAACCTGACACAAAGAAAATAACAACATTAGTCGAGTTTCTGAGATTGTAGTGGTATCAGTGTTAAGAAAAGTGGGTTGAGATTGTGGTGCCACTGATAAAACTGTTAAGTGATATTGTTTATTGAAAACTTAGGTCAATAAAAAATGTTTTATTGATTACATCTATCACTTGGGTTGGGTTAGACCAATCAACACTAGAAAGCCCGAAGTGGTCATAATGACCGCTTTAAGAATTCATTGTTTCATACCATCTGTAATTGTTGAGGAAACGTATTGGTGCTTTGTGACTGTTCATAAAATAGGGGGCTATATTTTATACAAAAAACACTTCTCTCATAAATAAATATAACTCGCTGTATCAAACATTATACTTTGAAGACCCAAGAGCGGTCAATTTGACCGCTGTAAGTTCAGGGACTGTATGTGCAGGATGACATATTTAAAAAATCCTGCATATTTATAAACAGTGAACAGCAATTAGAAATGTAAGATCATATTTGTCACAAATCTATGTTTATATTGTTATGACGGTTTATTGTGAAGCAGCGTAGTGGGAATAGCAACATAATTCTTAGAAGCACTGTGATCAGTGAATTATTCCATTATTATCTCAGGAAAGACGAGATGCATCCCGCAAACAAATTCTTATCAGAAAATGTTATTTTGAGGCTCATACAACCAAGATAGGGAAATATATCACTACAATACCTTTCTTTACATTATTGAAGCTGGCATGGATACAAATCAGAGTAAACGAGCATGGTAGGGACAGTAAACTACTCCAGGGGATAAATTTCAGGTTCTGTGAAGACATTTAACACTCCGTTGTACGAGACTTCTGTCCTAAAGGCTCAGAAGGACATTACATTGACTGTGTACCAGGGAAAGAAATAAAAGAACATCCTGCTATTGAACATGCTCCATCCAAGTGTTGAGATAAGTGCAATTGGAAATAACCTCCCAGAAACAGTGGATTTCTATAACTCTACGAAGTATGGCGTTGACATAGTCAGCTTATAAGTAATCGGTTGCTTCTCGGAGATGGCCAGTGCATGTTTTTTTACAACATCCTTGACCTATAACCACTCGATATGTGGGTAATTTACAAGATGGTTAAAAGTCAGAGGATCTCTCGGCAAAAATATATACTTCAACTGGTGAAAGAGTTAAAACCAAAACCACAAACATCGTCGCTGTCAAAGGATACTACAAGTAAAACAAAACGGTTGACAGTTTCTTCACCTGAAACAAAGCTGCCAGTGGCAATTGTTCAGCAATAGTCATAAAAAAAAAGTAGCTTACCTAAAGTATCTGGAGAGTCTGAGAGGCCTGGTCATTTTTCAAGTATCCCATTTTTTTTGTATTTATTCTAGCATAAATATATTTATTATTTGTACATGTTGATATATCAATAATGCATATCCTAACTCTTCATATTGTAAAATTTCTAGCAAAATTTTTGTGTCTAGTTCAGTACCACCTATAATTGTCATAAATAGCCTTACGCAATGTTAAGTAAATGTAACAGGCAATTTTAAATTATCATTATTATTATTATCTTGATAATCAGGCATAATAAACAATTTACAATATTAGTGGCTGAACCGTTCTATTCTTACAAATTGTATGTCAACTACTGACTCCTAAAAATGTCAAGTCCTATAATTCTATTCGTCCCTACGTGATACTATTTAATGTACAGTAGCTTTGGGACACTCCGTATATAACATGTTAATGGAAATAGATCACCATCCATCATTCACAAGTATGCTATAGTGTTCTAAGACATATATTTAAATAATTGATGCATATTGCATTTTGTTTAGGGAGAAGCGGTCGATTTGACCACTGATGGGCTTTTAGGTATATTCGTGTGCTTGGGCCTCCTAGTGTTAAGGCTGTGCTTACCCATAAATGCATGGTTCTACACAAAAAAAAAGTTTTTTTTTAAATATTTAATAACTCTACATTGTTGTTTTTTATTTATTTTAGTAACATATCTAGGCATCTTTCATAATTCTTATGGAATTTTCAAACCATGCTAAAAATAGTTATTGAAATATTTTCGTTAAAATGTTTCCATTTCAATAGTATTTTAAATGGGAAAACAAAAATAATTAATTGATTAATTTATTTTCTTTGTACAATTAAGCTAGAGTGTTTGTTTATAACATATTATTTAATGAATAATTTCCTTTTCTTTTTAGACATATTTTTAAATTTGGGTTAGCTTCAATAATCACGACGATATTAAGCTCTAACGACTCCCAAGTCGACACTTTAGTAAAAATACATAGTTTTAAATACAACTTTTCCTTCTACAAATAGTTATCTTAGTTGATAATAGGTGCCGTATAGTATGATCGTTACCCATTTACAAGCTAGTATCGTTTTGCAAGCGTTGGCTAACCTGCTGTATCGTAATTCAGGTGGCAGTGGAGGGTTAAGCTAATCTCTGTGACCTTATTGAGTCAAAGACATTATTACCGTGTGCATTGGGATAAGAAGGGCCAATGTCCAATTATGAAGATTTGCGTAATTAAATATAAACATCTTAATATAACTAAAATACTCACAAAGTCCTAACTGCTGTGTGAATAAAGATAGTTGGTCCCAACTTACTTCAATGAGAGTAATACTCAATTGATACATTATTTTCAAAGAAAAACCCACATGCTTCTCTATACCCAAAGTTTTATGACATTAGTCCTTATTTATCTGAGGCAGCAAAACATGTACAATTCTTCATTCTTATCTTACATACTTTCATGCGTTTTCTCATTCTTGAGCATTACACGTTGTAATAATAAGTGTTAATATTCAGAGTATATGAAAACTACTGTACATTGAATTTTTAAATCCATTGTTATAATAAATAAAAATAAACATGCCTGCTCATATCAAACATAGTTATTTTAAATAAAATTTGGTCTAAATGGAATTTGGAGACGCTTACTCGTTTTTATTCACAGCATTGAAAGTAATTTATCCCAATGTGAAGTAAATTCTCTTATTACTCACTTAAGTCACAAGTATTTACTCGCTAAGCATAAACGTTTACTCGTTTTTATTCACCTCACTCATTGTCTCTAGACTGCTCTAACTGAAATTAATGATAAAGTGCTCTTTTGTTTCAAGATGGAGTTATTAGCTCAAACATTGAAATGACAGACAGTGTTTCAGAAGAATTCCATCAAAAAGAATAAATGAAAATACACCGTTACATAAACATTTGTATTAAGAAAATAGTGGCATCTATGTTCACCAAACAACATAGCAATCAATAACCCTAACCTCAATTTTATAAATATATTTGCCAATTTCACCAAAAATATTGGTTTTATAAAAATATGTGTTTCAAATAAACTTTTTTTTTTTTTACTTTTCATAGTAGCCTACCACAGCTTTGCTATGATAAGCCGCGGAGATATAATCCTAATTGGAAATTTCCGCCTATGTAACGTACCTTTCCTTAGAGTAATTTTTATGGGAAAATGAGGACTGCAATTTTTTTTTTTTGTAATGTTAGACGTCTCGATACGAAATTTAATCAAAACCATCAGGGAAAGTTTGGAGAAAATTTTATTTTTCGATTTTTTCTCTTAAAATTACAGCCCTTGATTTTAGGATTAGATAGATATTTCCAAAAAAACATCTGTGGAATCTTATGAAAAGCTTAGAGACCAAGTTTTAGCCTGATCTATAAAATAGTTCCGGCTCTAGTTCCAGTAACAGACGAACATACGGCTTTTCCAAAATTACATTTTCGGTTTAGGGAGTCATGAAACGTCCACTTCCATCAAAATGTGGTATTTGATTTTTTTGATGGTCACAACACTTTATGAACCTGAAGGGTGCGAGAAAGTTAAAAACACACCGAAAATTGATTTAACAATCACATTACAAAACTGCTATTTATTCTGTTGATATTTAATATGCTATACATTTTAGTTTTAATAGATAGGCCCTATACATTTTCAAACATATGTTATATAGCTGTCTCCTTTCTATAACTTCCTCTCAAATTTGAGGAGTAAAAATATCATTTTCTAGCACTTACTACCTATTCGGGTTATACGCTTCCCAAATCAATGTTCGGTTTTTGCTTGAAACAATAAACGAACAAACACAACTTAATATTTAAGGATGTGAATATGAGCCTGGAAAATAAAGAGAGCGAAATCAAACCATCTTGGAAAATACAGCAACAGGTTGTTGGTCACAAATACCAACTGCAGATAAAATATACAAACGTAGGCTCTATTGCAGGACTTATTTATATATTTACCATCAAGTCAGTGAAAATATTGAATTAAGTCTTACCTCAGACTGAAGGAGATGCAAAAAGTTGATGAAACTATTTTCCTTAGGCGCAAATACGTTATCAATTGAGTGAGTAGCCAGAGCTGTCGAAGACATGTGTGTGTCTGTCAATGAGCAGGCGGTTTCAACATCCACCCCTTCAAGAGACAGCAGGAACTCTCTATCCCAGTGCCATCTGTTGGGTGATAGTCGAGCTATTCACAACATGGTTATTTTTATTCTAAGTGTGGTTTCAAATATAGTGCACTTGACAAAAATTTACAACATATTTATTAAAGGCAATCTCTCTATATAAAAGAAATGACGTGAATGTATTTGAATAATTCATAATGTAAAACCCAAATCTCTGAACACGCGGACAAAATGTATGGCTTGCCTAAAAAGGGAAGGTTAGGGTTCCAATCCTGGCTGGCTGTCCTGAGGTCACGTTTTATAAAACCATGTACCATTCTTCCTTCACTAAAACGCGGGTACTTTTTCCCTAAATTATACTTTACTTTGTCCTACCAAATTAGAGTAATTAAACTGCGTGCAACTGGGATGTAAGTCTCTGTGTAAATAAATGGAACGACACAATCGCACTATCTCATATAATTTAGTGTATTATAGCTTCGAATAAAATGTTTAAAACTAGTTTTCAGTAAACTACCCTCCAAATTAAGTTATAGTTATGAAACCAAGCACATACCATAAACAACACAATAAAAACGGTTGATTTATAAACTTTAAACTAAATTGTTTGGATATTTTTAACAAGTTCACATTTCCAAAAATAAGTTATTTGTAGACTTTTTTTAATCGTTTGGCATATATTACCGGGAGGGATCTGACATACAGTTTAGTCGCTGTGTGTAGATTACTAGCCGCTCTTGTGGCACAGTACACTGTCCGGGGTACACCATAGGAGGGTGTCTGTGTGTAGATTACTAGCCGCTCTTGTGGCACAGTACACTGTCTGGGGTACACCATAGGAGGGTGTCTGTGTGTAGACTACTAGCCGCTCTTGTGGCACAGAACACTGTCCGGGGTACACCATAGGAGGGTGTCTGTGTGTAGACTACTAGCCGTGAACATTGGGATCATTCCCCTGAAGGGAAAGATAGCCAAGGTACCACCAGGGAATTGAACCTGGGGCCCTTAAGTTCTTAGGCAGCTGCACTGACCACTACACCATGGGGCCAGCTATTTTTAAACTAACCTAAAATTATTGATAGTTTGTGGAAATTAAAACGCATTCTTATTTATCATAAAAAACTATTTCCAAATACCCATTTTGAACTTAATCTTTATGGTCTAAGTTATTTCGAAAGATTTTATATTTTTTAGGCCTATAAGTTGTCTTAAGTCAACCACCATTAAATTAATTTATTTTAGAAAAATAAAGATACGGTATTCATTATCATGTAAAATAGTCCCCCCAAAACAATTTTTATCAAAATCAGTATAGATACAGTAGCCCCATGGCTTCTTTGGTGCTGATTGACAGCTCACAGCTGACTTCTGACAGTCAACATTTAAGTAGATACCTAAATCTTGACTGTCAGAAATGATATCTGCTATACACATGTTTTTGCAGATCATATGGTTCGGCGTAGGAATACATAATTTGGTCTGGTAACTTTTCAAAGCTGTCAGTCAGTACCAAAGAAGCCATGGGGCTACTGTAGTTTCAAAAATATTCAAAATTTACAAAAAGCAATCTTCAGTATTCTGCTATCAAATTTTACTTTTGGTAAAACCAATACCAGTGTATATAAAATTGTTAATTAAGTTGTAAACTTTACAGATACCCATTTTTAGACAATTGCTGTAACAATTTTTTTTAAATATTCAAATTAAAAAAGCCGTCAGTATACCACCCTAAAATGAATTTAGCCGCAAAAAACAGATATACAGTAATATTTGGCATGTCAAACAAACACTCACAAGATACCCATTTGAAACCAAATGGTTGGAACCTTTGTTAGAATATCATCAGTAAACTAACCATAAATTAGTTTTTACCCCAAAATCAAGTATATAGTGTTATTTGTCATGCCAAACATTCTAAAGATACCCATTTAAAATCAAACTGTTAAAGCTATTTGTATTTTTTTAATCGGTCACTAGTAGATTGCCTATAAATGAGTTTTTCACCCAAAACAAATATATAATGTAATTTATCATACCCCACAATCCCCAAATATACATTTAAAAAACACCGTTAGAACTATTTTCGAAATAGTTCGAGTTTTTAAAAATTTCCCTTCAGTGAACTACCCTTCAACGAATGTTTGTCCAAAAACCAAGCATACAATGCTATTTATCATTTCAAACAAATGCTAAATGTGCATTTTAAGTAAAATCAGTAGAGATTTTTTTTTTAATTTTGAATTTAAAAAAAATTCATCAGTAAATTGCCCTTGATTTTAATCTGAGGACTTTTGGAGGTATAGCGCTATTATATTTAATATCAAGTTTGAACCAAATCCATAAAACCGTTTTGAATCCATGGCCATACACACACATACAGACAGACATAAAAAGAGTGACATGGGAACAGACAATTCGTAACATCCACTTGCTTATGTTTGGATCCTTATAAAACGTAAAAATTCATCTTAATCTCAAGATTTATTCTTTTTCACGCTTACAAAAAATACTTTCTCTTGATATGAGAAAGTAAAAAAAGCTTAAAAATATGTATTTGGAAAAAGTTTGTTTTGGGGACTTCATATCTATGTGGAACCAAAATTCCTGAGTACCAAATCAGGCGTGGTCAATCCATGCAAGTATTGAAAGCACTGCCTGCCTTAAACGAAATAAGACCTTATTTTCTTATACAGTTTCTTGTTAGCATCTTTATATGCTTGGTATTTGTCAAGCGTGACTCTGTATCTGTCCTCGGCCTGAGGACTTACTAAAAGCCAATTCAAAATTACTTCTAAAGCATTCAAATGGTACGAGGGTTGAATGGGAAAGAAAGAGGGTAAGGGGTAAGCATGTCCTTAGAGGGAAAATAAGCAATTTTGCACTGTCTCTTACTACCACCGAATTTGTTTTAGCCGAACGCTATTATAAATATTGGCGCATGCGCATTGACTGTCAATGTCGTCAGTCATGTGTTCATGAATGCTCTACCAGGTCTTGATTCACATAATCCAGATTTTTTAAAAATCTTTATTCTTTGTGCCTTATTTATTTTAACTAAAAATAATTGTATGCATTCAACAAGATAGTTAAACACTTTATATGCAGCCAGAATTATTTAAATAAAGTATTTAGATTCTAAAGATAAAAACAAGCCTTAGAACATATCTACCCCCAACCTCACATCCAAAGCCACTCACCCAGTTATCGAGGCCATCCACCACCGGCATCACGTGTTTAACACCATATAAACTAGCTTTTAAAAATATATTTTAAATATTCAATATTAAATCATTTTTGCTCGAGTCTTATAGTGGATATTTGTGTAGCTCAACACGTTAGGATATTTTTGAGCCTCAAATATGACTGAAATTGTAATTTTTGTATATTTTGGGCGTTATTGGGGATACATAAAATGATTAATACACGTATATTTCTAAGTGACTGAAGTTTTGAATAGATTGTCCACTAATTAAAACTCTTTATGATGAAACACACACCTATACAAAATGAGACAAACAGGACAATTAATTTAGTCCTTTCTCTATGGAAAAGATAAAAAAAATACAGTGCTAATGACTATACCTTACGTCTGACTAAAATTTCTGGGTTGATATATAATTTTCAAAAAACATTTTCTCAATATCACTGTAATTTACATAACAACTATGGCAAAACAAATACTTAGTTAAATATCTGAGCTCAAAAGTTATATAATTTTTCATGCATATTTGTACCATTTTCTATTTTGTAGGCCATTTGTTCAATTTAATGAGGAGATATTTTACAATAATAACAATAAAATATTTCCGTGTTTTCTAAATCACTTCTTAAGGTTGGAATAGTGATTTCAGCCTAGATAATGATATTTTGGTTTGGGATAGTGTAGCATTTAATTTAAATATATAGTTCCTCTCAGTATTTATTTGTGTAACACGTGCTGTAACTCATTATCATTTATTTTTAAATAAGATTTATTTTATAAATGAAAGGTTTTTAGATAAATAGTATTATAAAATTTACTTTTACATTAGTAAGCCTAGAACATAGGAGTAAGTCTATTCTGTTTCCCTGAGCTTAAATTATGCCGAATTCTTAACGTTTTTAATAGTTCTTACAGTAAAAAGTATGTAATTACAAAAATATAAACATCTTTAAATTTATTTTTCATTCAGGGTAGGTGGAGGCAGAAATCCACACTTTTTCATTAATTGGAGATTTTGGAAAGAAATGATAAAATATGAACGCCGAACATTTTACTGTACCTTTAGAGATGTGTAGAGAATAATGTGACTTATTTGACACTATCAGAAAATAAATATTTTTCAACTAATAATATAATATTTTAAAAAAAAGGTTAAATTCGGAAGTTGCCCCTATGAATGAGGTAAGATCCGAAACAAGGGGGTACATATCCGCATGAAAATTAAATCTCAAATTATTAATATAAAATCAGAAATTTTACTGTATAAATGTAAATAAATACTTTTTCAATAAATTACTATGTTTCTAGTACGTGTGCAGCCAGGAGAGGGCGGGGGGGTGAGGGACCGTGATGGAGGAGGGGGGGGAAAGCGGGATCAAATTTACTTTTTTGGCTACAGTTTTCCTTAATTATTACCTAANAAAGCGGGATCAAATTTACTTTTTTGGCTACAGTTTTCCTTAATTATTACCTAACAAAATTACAAACAAAACTAAAATTAGATAATCCCTAATCACTAAATAATTATTTTCTTTATTAAAATAAAGTTTTATTGATTTTGTAAAAAAAATATATTCAAAGATTAAAAATGTAAATAAAAAATAAATTGTGTTTATTATTTAGCACTAATCGCAGATAGATTTGCCATTTTCATAACTCGTACATGCCTGATGCCGCCATTATTTACAGTCCATACATTGAATCCAACCTTCAAGCGCAATTTCTCCAAATTAATCCTTGCATGCTGGACAGATAGCAGAATCATTGTCTTCTATGATTTTGTTTGGTTTTGATTTTTCAAACTCTTTTATTCTGCGCTATGTCAAGTTCCTTAAGATGTTTCTTCGAATTATTGATAAACGCATTTATTGCATTTTTTCTTTCTTTTTCTATTTGTTTATTTGTTCTCTCAATCTCTAATATTTTTTGTCAGGTGTCACTGTCTGTAATGTGGACTTAAGATCACTGCTTGTATGATTTTTGGATTTCTTCAATTTAAGTGGTATTATATCAACTGGAGAGAAGGCTACTCCACTGCCGCAGTGTCAGTGTTAACTTTAGAATCCCCCAATATTTCAATATTTTTAACAAATTCAATAGGTTCTGTGCTGGAAGTTGATACGGATCTTGATCTTGGGATAGATTGGACAATTCTCCATTAATTTCCATTAAAATGGTAGCCTCATCGTTAAACTCAATGAAAGTGTTGATATATCGACTGATTACTCACCTTTGACTGGAGGAAGTCATACTCTGAGAAAACATGTCTAGCCAGTGGATATATTCCTGTAACTTTGAAATCCATCACTGCTTTTTCTAAGGTCACCACTTTTTCATAAGCCTTTCTGAAAAGTCCAGTAACAGGATACACGGTTTTAACTTTACCAGAATTAGAAGTGCTCCAGTTATCTTGGGTGTCATTATAAACAGCTTTTAAAGGCCCAAGCAAAATTAAATCCAACGGCTGAGTGCGGTGGCTACTGTGAGGAAGCAGACTTAACATATGTATGTGATTGTCTTTAGCATAAATTATGGCTTCTGAAGACATATGTGAGATGTGATTATCGAGGATTAGTAGTACAGGGCTATCAGCTAATGAATTAGTGACTTTTAAAGAGGGCTAACCATTTGAGAAATGTTAGCATGTCTATGAACCTAAAGCCTTTTTTCAATAATGGTTTCACTCGCTTACTGGCAAAAATAAAGTATGGGGGGACATAGTGTCCCGCTGCACCCATGTAACAAACAACGATAACCGTTTGCCCTTGTTCTGCTGAGACAGCCTGCTACCTCTTATTTGCCTACATGGGCGACATGTTTAGGAAGTTGACTGCGGAAAATTTGAAATCCACTTTCATCCATGTTGTAGATAAGATTTGGTGGGATTTTGTGTTTTTTCAAAATTGCCTCTTGATTGTCAAAATAGTTTTAAAGCTGAGTTTGGTTGAAGCCCATAATTCTGGTTACACTAGTTCTTCGGGGGTCCACATGGACAGTATATTCTTCTTCATAAAATTTTTAGTCCAATTTCTTCTAGCCATTTTTGATTCTTAAGAAAGTGGATGAATAATATTATTTTGCTCAGCGTCCTGATAAGCCACAAAATTAAAGTGGCTTTAAGGTTAGGCCATAAAATTTAATATCTAGAGCTTTACAGTGCTTGACAATTTTGGCCTCTTGAGCAGGAGTAAAAATGAATTTAAACCTAACCAAGGATTTCACACCATTACCATATTTTATCCTTTTCTTTAGAGATGATTTATCAAAACCTATTGCTTTGGCAGCTTGTCTCACAGAAACTCCATTGTTGACAAGGTCCATAACTTCTTGAATTAATTCAGATATTAAGGGTTGCTGTGAAGTATTTCTTGAATAGTTTCTGCAAAAAATAAAATATTGATAACTAGGCAGTATTTTTGCGGATAATTTAAGTTCATAACCTTCCTAAAAAACTCATCCTTTACTGATAATGACTAGCATTTATATTATTTTAAATACTGGGGCAAAAACCTGCATTCGGATATTCATCCATCACTTACACGTATCTTTACTCCAAAAAAAGTTTTTTTAAATTGTCTTATATATGGTTCTATGTAAAGAACCATATTAGCTCAAACAGACAAATAATATACCTCTACTTAATAGCCATTTAGATTGTGGAAAGTATTGATTTCTAAATAACCACATACTCAAACAATCAATTAGAATGTAAAATGATAGAATAAGATTAATTATGTAAAAATAACAACTTACCTCATGGTTTGAACACACTTTGCTTTAGAAGAAGTTTAAATTTACGTTCACCAACGCGCCACCATAAAACCTTCTACCCGGTAACAAAGTAATGCCAATGCCTTACACTTTTCACTAAAAAAAACAACAAGTCTGATCTTTATCCCCAACTACCGTACTGTCCCAAGACCAAAATACATCGATTGTTCAAATAACCATAGACGATTCAATAATTAATATTCCAATATACCAGTAATAGCCAATAGTTTGTCATTTGATTAATATTAGTAATCAAAACAAGATAATAAAAAGAGAACATCCCAGAAATTACCGAACCCATCGCCTCTTAGATAAGCATATTAAAAAGATTTTAATAAACATAATATATTTATTTTGGAAACTTTGTGCATACACAATACTTTTCTATAGCTTTATAAATTTGTAAATATTTAACCAATGAAAAACAAGGTTCGAGGAAAGACAATGACTACATCTATAGACGAATTTCTCAATAAGTAAAATAGTTAAAACTATACTTTTATTATACATCTATTGATTATTTATCACTTTGATCTAATGTTTCTTACTTTACATTAGTTTCCTACTTACATAATTGTGTTCCGTGTCCACATAGTTATTGTAATTAAATGAAAGCTGCTGACGTTTAATCTTCTAGATCTAGCAGACTTTATATAAACACTCACAGGAAAATACTTCTTTCTGATTAACTACAAAAAACTTGTTTTCTGCGATTTCAAAATTCCTAATTTGTAAAGCCAAAACTTTATGATTTTGAAGTGAATCATTATTGTGTTTGATCTCATTACTTGCCATATTTTGAGTTCTTAAAGTCACAAATTCAAGGTAGACTAAAAAAAATATACCCGTAATTTAGCGTTTTTTAAAATTTAGTCCCTAAACAGTTGCAATCAAATCAAATGTAGTTTTTTTTGTTTATAATTGGAACAGGAAGTGAAACACGACGAAAAAAATATAATTTTATGCTAGTAATTATTTTGAATCATAGATGGCTCTGTGTTATAGAGTTCCTGCTGTTTTAAATGTAAAGGCGTGGTCCCGCCAATGTCGTCCTAAATGATTATTGATCCAACAGAGCTAGCATGGGAGGAACGAGGTTCGTTCACATTCTCAAGAAACATGAATTCACATGAATATTTCAAACTTGCATTCAAACAGGCCCATCTTCAGGATTTATTAGGAGAGGGCAGGGAGGTGTATGTATGTATGTATATATGTATGTATGTATGTATGTATGTATGTATGTATGTATGAATGTGTGTATGTATGTATGTATGTATGAATGTGTGTATGTATGTATGAATGTGTGTATGTATGTATGTATGTATGTATGAATGTGTGTATGTATGTATGTATGTATGTATGTATGAATGTGTGTATGTATGTATGTATGTATGTATGTATGTATGTATGTATGTATGTATG
>CABEEJ010009079.1:0-12151 GCA_901482245.1 Timema douglasi
TCCTAATCCATTAGAGTAATTAGTACTTAAAGCGTATAACCCGAACGGGTAGTAAGACGCGGTGCTAAATATTATTATTATTAATTGTGACCTGCTTTGGTGGCCGTATGGTCTAAGCCTAAGGCGTCGCTATCGCAATATAATGGGATGCCGATGGCAGTTAGGTCGGGGTTAGAATCCCGATCGGCTGTATTGATTGAGGGTTGTTTTCTCTAAATTCAACCTTCCTCATCCTTAACTCAATAGCTCAATTAATACAGATTCGTATAACCAGAACAGGTAGTAAGACGCGAAGCTAAAATAACTATTAATATTCTGAAAATTGGAAAATGAAACCTGGACCCGGGAATCGAACCCGGGACTTTTGGTTTAGTATAACAATGCTCTAACCACAGAGCTATCCAGGAATTTTCCCATGCCCAGGGTCATTCTTCACTCATATTTTAAGGCAGAGTCTATGATGGACGTGCGGAAATCGTCGGCTAAAAATGTGTGATTTTATCATCATAGACTCTGCCTTAAAATATGAGTGAAGAATGACCCTAGGAATGGGACAATTCGTGGATAGCTCAGTGGTTAGAGCATTGGTATACTAAGCCAAAAGTCCCGGGTTCGATTCTCGTGTATAGGTGTCATTTTTAAAAACATTATATCTATATGGAGTAATCCTCACTAAAAGTATAAACAATAGCTTTGGCTATTTGATTCATAACTATCTTTGACATTGTGAATTTATATTTAAATAAATTCGTCAATACGAATCCGAATTTCAAACGTTGGTCCTAAGAATAAATAAATATATATATAAAAGATTAAAATTATATGGTTACTATATATTATAATACTACATGTTTTTATTTTGAAGCAGGAGTTGGGAGTCGGTACATTTTTCGCGACTCTTGACTCCACCCAAAATTGCTTCCCACTCGAGAGCCCTGCCTCCTGAACTCTACCATCCCCACTACCCCACCTTAAGAGCCTCCGACCACCCTCTGATCAAGTTCCCACGAGCGGGGGGGTAAGTAAGTTAACTGTGTTGTTAAATCTCCACAGCAGGAGGGTAACGGCACGATGAAGAGGAACGAGGAGTCCTCCCGCGAAGCAGACGAGGAAGTGGAGGTTCCCCAGAGGAAGACGACGAGGTCCTTGCAGGAGACGTCTACGTGGAACCAGATGAAAGTCCTCCTGTACAAAGGATTCCTCAAGGCCAAACGTGACACGGTAAGTGGCCGAACCTAGCACCTGTCTGCAAACATCTAGATTCTAGAGCACAGTGCGCCGATATTACGTCATCGGACGCCCAGTGTTTCCCATAAACCTCCAAGATATCACTTGGCCGGCTCGCGGAGGGCTTTCTCCCGCGGGAAAAAGTAGTTCGGGTGGTTGACGTGAGGTTAATCGACTCTACCCCGCCCCCCCCTGCATCCCTCCCCCCAGACTGGTGGTACGGTTTGAAAGAAAATAGTACAATAAAAATGTAGAGGTAATCATTAATTTTGTAATACAGTGAAATAAAAATAATGCCTTACAACATTATGTTTGTACACTTTCCTGACCGGCTTTAATGACCATGAGGAGTTGGGAGATATCATCATCATCAACGACTGTTTCCAGCCGGTCAGTTTAATAAAACGCTTCCATCTTCCTCTATCCTTCCTACGTTCATTTATTCCACTCTTCTCCTCTCATTTGCACACTTTCTGTTATCTGCTCCTTCCATCTCTTTCCTAGCCTCCTTTGCGGTCATTTCCTATAGTACATTCGCGACCTTAGTTTACTTGGATGTCAGCTAAAAAAAGTTACTAGAAATAATCCCTAATGTATCCCTACGCCAATAGCTGACATCTGTCACTTTGGATGACTGTAATTAAAACATATGCTAATAACTGAATGTGATAGTTAAACACAGTAATTTAGACCAATATTATTCATATATCCATTTGAGGTCGGGCACAAAGCTTATTTATAGTTTTATTCCACTTTAAAAAATTATAAAGGCACCCACGAAGTGGATAAAAATATTTTATTCAGTTAAATATTTCTAAATACGATTAAATAATCGTAAAATAATTTATTATATGTAAAAAAAATACAAGTATTTTCTCTTTTCCAAGTAAATACGATGCCTATTATTGTATTACACATCATATATAACATTCAAAAACGAAGAAAAATTACTTTTAATTATGTTTAAAATATTCTTTTGGATTGGGTAGAGAGAAATTATTAAAAGTAATAGTGTGAGGAAACTTAAATTTACGTTATTTTAAATGTAAAATATAACATGTAATTAAAAAACTTAACATCTATAACAAAACAACCCAAGACCTAAAATTATATTCTTGAAATATCATCCAGTTAAAAAACCTATCATGAACAAACTCTACATACTTCATTTCCATCATTTTCTTTGGCATTCCGCTGCGAGATATATTTTGGGTTCCCCCCCCCCCCCCCCNNNNTCCCCCCCCCCCCCACGCCTCCCCCCCAATTTGTCATTTTTTGGTAGGAAGTGGACTGTATAGTTTTTGCCCATTTGCATCACATAACAACGGATATACATTGAATGTTTATGTTTATACGATACACGAGGATTGTCAAAATGGCAATTATATTGTATTGTTCATTGTGAGGAATGCCAAGCCTCCACCGTGGTTCGGATTCCACGTTAAACTGTAGGTCCTTCATTTCATATCACAATCACCCTACCATTACACATTAGCGTAAGTGCGTATAACCCGAACGGGTAGTAAGACGTGGTGCTAATAATAATAATAATAATATTGTTCATGAACGATAATAGCACCAAATGCAACCGACGCCCGATGGGCTCGGACCTGACCACGAGAACGAACCGAGAAGAACTACAAGACGAGACTGGCTTGCACGTGACCCGAAATACCAAAGGAAAGAGTAAACCGTTACAAATGCGCACAAAAGGCGCCAAAACTACACAGTAAACATAGTTCAAAATAAAACCAATATACGAATATACAAGCCCCAAACACTCTTGATTTTATATATTTCCAAATAATTAAAAATTCGCCACCTTTCTAAAGTTTTTTTTTCTCGTGACCCACCTAAAAATCAGGACATTTTAAAAAGGATGGGACCCGCTCATGTGGTCTCGCGTTATCTCGCAGTAGACTAGACCGCCGATGACGGGGAGATCAAGGTTCGAATATCGGTCGGGTGTGATGAGGGTGGTTAAAAAAATTGTCACTCTCTCTCCACGCAAGTGCGGGTACAATTCCTCTAAATATCACCTTCCTAATCCCTAAAATCATTAGCATAATTAGTACCTAAGCGTAAAACCCGAACGGTTAGTAAGACGTGGGGCTAAAAAACTAAATAAGGATGGGCCTGTGGTATCCTAAGGATAGTCGTGATACGGAGGTTCTTAAAAAATATTCAGATTCTAGATTTTTAAAAACGATAATTGAGAAACCTTGTTTCATATTTCTAGTCTGATTTTTTTTTGTAACAAATATAGTGGTTTGGGCAAACGTAATTATAGGACGAACCTACTTAAAGACACCATAATTGGCAGTTTACCACTTAATATTAACCGGCCTCGTGATGTAGTGGTAACTGGTCAGTGCACGTGCACCTGGCTACGAGTCTAGGGGAACCGGGTTAGATTCCCGGCTAGTACCTTGGGTATTTTTCCCAAAAGGGGAATGATCCCAATGGTCACCAGAGTTTGGCAAATTAGGCTTAAGTTAGGTTAAGACTCACCCCGGCTCCACAACTCCATAATAACAACCATCACAGGTGACCTGGCGGTCTAGGGGTAAGGTGTCAGACTTCTGTACTGGCGGCCGGGGTTCAATCCTCGGTCCCGGCACAGATTTATCTGATTACCAAACTCTTCCTTCACCTCTGACAAGACATATTGTGATTGTGGGGAATGCCAGGCCTCCACCGTGGTTCGGATTCCACGTTAAACTGTAGGTCCTCCATTTCATCTCATAATCACCCTACCATTACACATTAGCGTAAGTTCGTATAACTCGAACGGGTAGTAAGACGCGGTGCTAATAATAATAATAATAATAAACAACCATCACATCGTCTCATTGCGGGTATGTGTAGACAACCTCCTTAGGTGTACCCTGTCTAACGTTCTGTGCTCTCAGAGTGGCGAATAATCTACGCTATTATTTTTTTTAATGAACAAATTTATAATTGGAGGTCGGGTAGGGGGATAATTCCAATATGTCTAATTTAAACACTTATGTTTTCAATAACGTATGCAAGAACGAGAAAGAGTTAAAAGTGAAGGTCGGCCTCTATGTTTAGTGGTCAGAGTTCCTGGATACTAATATAGAGGTCCAGGATTGTATTCCCGGTGGTACCAGACATATTTTTTCCTGAAAGTGAATTGCTCCTAATAATTGTCGTCATGGTCTGGTTAACTAGACTTAGGTTAATTTGAAACTGACGATTTTCCGCACGTTGATCAAAGACTTCACTTTACATCCATTACTGTTCCCAGCGTGTGGCGTGGGTCAGTTTTTTTATTCAAGCCATATATTTTCCACTACAGGCTGGCTAGCCTTATAGTAGCTTCACATGCCTTATAATTTAACTCAAGACTAGGACAGACACAACATCCAGTCCCCGGCCGTTAATTCCTCACTGTGAAAGGGTAAATCTACATTTTACCCATGATACATTTTTTCGACCATGCCGGGAATAGAACCCGGGACCCTTAGCTCAGTAGACAGTCACGGTACCGACTGAGTCAAGGTGTCGGATTTGATCAAAGACAATGGGCCAGTTTCATGGTCAAATTTAGTACGCCTCAAGTGCGGCGCTACACTAAATACTAAGACGACACCTACCTAGACCAAAATGGAATGGGCCAGTTTCCTATGCGAGACCGGCCCATTCCATTCGAGTTTAGGTAGGTGTCGTCTTAGTATTTAGTGTAGCACCGCACTTGAGGCGCACTCAATCTGACTATGAAACTGGCCCTAAGCCTTAAAATCTTAGTGAATAATGACGTTACAACACCTGGATATCTCAGTGGTAAGAGCATTGACCTACTAAACTCAAGGTTACGGGTCCTAATCCCTTGTGCAGGTGCTTTTTTTCAAAAAATAAAGAATGGGCTTAAATTAGTTATAGCTGGCATCACATTACCATCATCATCACATAATCGGGCCTAAGTAACCGCATCTGCATGGTGACCCAACCTCAGAAGACGGCTCCATATCCGCCCACTGTCAGTAGAAGACCAAAGGGTGACTGAGAATTAAAGTTGCGTTGATTTTCTTGCAATTAGGCGGTCATCACGAACGTACCTTATTATACTGTGATATAAACTGGTTTAGGATTCGCGTGGTGGGTAGGCTGTGGAGCACAGTTGCCACATAGTGGGAGTTTGCGCGATACTACTATGCAAGCATACTCTGTGACTGCCAATAAATCTGGCAACGTGTATCGGTTGCTATGACAACCACCCTTCGCGGATTGGCCAAGCATGTGACGAGCCTCCACTCCGGCTGCGCTGAGCTAAATCCTAAAGCAGTTTAAAACTCAGAATATATTGCAAATATTCACTTCTCGGTTACCCTTCAATTTTACTTATTCTCTTTCTTGGATACGGCCTTAAGAATGAAATTCGATAAAATGTGAATCTGGACCATCTATACTTGACTCCACAAAAGTCACTTTTTATGACAAACTGGGAAATATCCATTTCTCCATTATACTCTCTATATGACTAATAAAAAATTAAAATCCCTTCTGAAAAAAAAAAAACACAGGGAATTTCGTATGTAAGGAATAGTGGCAAACCTTGTAATAATTAAAACGCTAGCCTGATAAGAAATGTCTATAGGCCATCGTTAGGGTGACATTGTGATAATTAATTGTATTATTTTATAAATTAGAAGTTCTGGTGTTTCTTTTATTTTTATATTCTTTTATTATATTTTAAATGAATGAACTGTTTTACTTTTAGCTACATATCACACGCATTTCATATTTTAATAAAAGCCCGACTATTGCGTTAAATGAATCTTAGCTATACGTGTTCTTGTCAAGAAGGAAGGATTGCCAGTAGTGAGGAGATGTGTGCATTTGAAGGGGAATATCAAGCGACATTTCCTTCTCGAAGCTTCCTAAAAGAAAAGGGGTGAGGTCATCCAGGTGCGTCTCTTTCCACAGAAAGTGCGTTGTCTTTTTAAACAGAGAACGTAGAAGGATTTCACCACACCTTTCAACTCGACAGTTTAACACAAATAAATCTTACTACCCGCTCGAATATTAAATATCATAATTTTGAATATAAAATTGAATAATAAATTATTGATATGTATAATTCCATATCATTACAACCTGAGCTCGTATGTTTCAGACGCTGACACACATGAGGCTGGGTGTGAACGTGATGGTGGGGATGATGCTGGGAACACTCTTCTTCCAGGCCGGGAACGATGGCTCCAGAACCCTCGACAACTATAACCTGCTCTTCTCCATCCTCGTCCATCAGATGAGCTCCAACATGATGCTTTCCATCCTCACATGTAAACACTTGACCTCGCCCCCCTTACATATTATTATACTTATTACACCCTAAATACCCGCCTCGGTGGCGTAGTTGGCTAACGCGCTTGTCGTGTTGAGCTGCTCGACTGCTGAGGACGGGGAGATCGAGGTTCGAATCTCGGTCGGGTGAACCGGGGGTGGTTTTTCCTACATGGTTTTCCACCCTCCCTCCACGCAAATGCGGGTTCACCTCCTCTAATTCAACCTTCCCAATTCCTAATCCATTAGTGTAATTAGTACTTAAAGCGTATAACCCGAACGGGTAGTAAGACGCGGTGCTAAATATAAATATAAATAAATACATCCTAAATATCTTATTGGGATTTCAAGTTGATATCTTACTTGGTAATAAGATAGACAGAAAACAAATGAATACTACTCATAGGAAATAATCATGGATCACGTGGTTTAATATGTCAGTCTCGCACTAGATGTAGACATTTATTAAATGCACCCAGGGTTCTGGATCGGCTTAGAACTTTAAATTAAAATCGCCTGAGATGAGCTATTAAACGGTAAACCTTTTAAGAGCCCACCGTCTTGAAATGGATAGCCAGATCTTAAAACCATGTTCATAGATCGCTCGGCCTAGGTTCAAAGAACGTCCCTGTTAAATTTAGTTAAAATTGTTTGACGTATTTGGAAGTCATAGAGGATAAACGGACAAAAAAAAAAAGCCATACAGAGACTCGTTCCGCTCAATCAGTTAAAGAACGTTCTTAAAAATGTATATTTTGGAAATACTGTATGTTAAACTTTTCTTTAGCACCGCGTCTTACTACCCGTTCGAGTTATACGCTTATGTACTAACTACGTGAATGGTTTTAGGGATAAGGAATGTCATATTTTATGGCAAATGTAGCCGCATTCACATGGAAGGAGAATGGAAAACCATTTTGGAAAAACCTTCATCAGTATATCCGACTGAGATTCTAACCTCAATCTCTCCGTCACCAGTAGTCTAGTCTACTGCGAGAGTAGCGCGTTAGACCATGCGGCCACCGAAGCGGGTAGTATATAAATGAAACAAGAAATAAATGGTGCTCCAACAACAAAATAAAATATTAAAAACAATTCCAAATTAGCTTAAACACTTTAAGTACGTAAAGGTTTGATTTAACGCACGGGATTTTTTGCTCCTCACGCGGTGTGTTTCCAGAAGCGGAACGACTGATCCTGAAATTACTCTAATTGTGGCCTCGGGTGCTGATATGTGTGTGTGTGTGTGTTTTTAACCTTTTTTTAGACAAAATACAGGGTGTTCACCTATGACGCGTGTTTTTACTCGATTTGGATGTTACGCGATCAGTGGAACAGGGATCGTTTTTCTGTAACACGGTCCCAAGACGGCTACCACGTGATTCCCCGCGCATAGTAGCTTACCTTGTTTCCCCGCCACAAGCGCTGCTGTAAGTGCGCCCGCCTCAATCTGTTTCCATCTCTATGGCAGTCACACAATTTATTGTTTTCCTCTTTGCAGTTTATTCTGCTTCGTGTAATCAAGGTGTAATTTCAGTATATTAATGCTTATCATTTAATTTTTTAACATTATTTATACAAACAACACGATGTAGAAAATATACAACAAAAATGAATTCTAAAATATGTCAACAATATGAACGTAAGTCGTCACAGGCTTGTAAAAAAAATCTGAATCAGTTTTGAGAAAAATTATTCATAGAGGATATAAATTTAGAGAAGGTGTTTGCTGTTCATATAACAATAGAGCATTGTAGATTCAAGCAATGTAGAAAATGTATTTAAGGAAGAAATGAGATGATCGAATCATCGATTACTCGATTCCCTTCAATCATATGGTATTCGAGAAAAATTGTCTCGAATACAACAATATAAATAATAGTTTGACATAAATTAACAGTTTTTAAAGAACCTGTAAAAGGAACTATATTGACTTGTGTAGTCGCTCAAATAACAAATTTTTTTTAATGTATCAATATAATTTATTTAATAAAAAAAGTGTTTTCTGTGTTGTTTTGACGTAATAGACATGACAAACAAAATATCATTTGTCAGTGTCATCACGCCTTAAACAACTTTTTTTTTTAATTCAATTTTAAATATTTTCACTTTAACTAAATACACTTTTTTTTTAAGATTCAAAGATTCAAATTTGGAATCGATGCTAGAAAGAAAATTTAGTATTCTTATTCGAGAAATATAAGATTCGACCCACCTCTAAATTAAGGCTTACGTCTTTAAATTCAAAAGGTACACGCCTACACATTAAAAGTGCCCCTATCATTTTAAATTTTGAAAAGGTACGGAAATGTGGACTTTGATTACATAATGTGCACCATTGTATATGCTACGCCCTAACTATATATAACGCGATTTTTCGATAACGCGAAGTTTTTCCTAAACGTAACCACCGCGTTATGTCAGAGCTTCTGGTAAGACCACTCTTTTTCAATGACACCCGAAGAAAATGTATTTTATTATACTTGTGTGCGCCATTATTTATTTAAATATCCCAAATATTAAATTATAAAAATTATCTTAAATTGTACACTACCGGAGGTTTAATTACTCTAGCAGCTTCCATCCTTTTACAAAAATATACTTTCTAAGAGTCTGCATCAAACTTGTTATATACGAAATTTGTTTCGCTTATTGTTTACAGTTCCGATGGAGATGACTATTCTGAAGAAGGAACACTTCAATCGATGGTATTCTTTGAAGTCTTTCTACCTCTCCATAACGATTGTGGATATTCCTGTATCTGTAAGTATACATGGATGAACTATCTCATTTATATATATATTAAATGTATTAAATTCCTTAAAACACATTCTTTTATTAGAACCATTCCCTTATCAGTCAAAATCTTTATTTTACAACCTACTATCAAAACAGTTTTCCATAATAAGTGCCCTCCCCTCATCCCAAAACTTTATTTTGTAACCTTATTTCAATTCAGTCTACCCTAAGAACTGTCCACCCCTCATCCCAAAACTTTATTTTGTAATTTTATTTCAATTCAGTCTACCCTAAGAACTGTCCACCCCTCATCCCAAAACTTTATTTTGTAATTTTATTTCAATTCAGTCTACCCTAATAACTGCCCTCCCCTCATCCCAAAACTTTATTTTGTAACCTTATTTCAATTCAGTCTACCCTAAGAACTGTCCACCCCTCATCCCAAAACTTTATTTTGTAACCTTATTTCAATTCAGTCTACCCTAAGAACTGTCCTTCCCTCATCCCAAAACTTTATTTTGTAACCTTATTTCAATTCAGTCTACCCTAAGAACTGTCCACCCCTCATCCCAAAACTTTATTTTGTAATTTTATTTCAATTCAGTCTACCCTAATAACTGCCCTCCCCTCATCCCCAAACTTTATTTTGTAACCTTATTTCAATTCAGTCTACCCTAAGAACTATCCTCCCCTCATCCCAAAACTTTATTTTGTAACCTTATTTCAATTCAGTCTACGCTAAGAACTGTCCTCCCCTCATCCCAAAACTTTATTTTGTAACCTTATTTCAATTCAGTCTACGCTAAGAACTGTGCACCCCTCATCCCAAAACTTTATTTTGTAACCTCATTTCAAATAAGTCTTTAGTAAGAACCTTTAAATCAAGCCTTCCTTAAGAACTGCCCTCTAACCTACTTTCCTCTTTCTCCATGTGTTTATTCACTGCATTTTGAAAACCAGAGTGGTATCTTTCCTGTCACCAGGTGATAAGCTGTGTCGTGTTCTCATTGTTAGTGTACATAATGACAGGCCAGCCTCTGGAGCCGAGGAGAATCACCATGTTCCTTGTGATTGGACAACTTACAATGTTCGTCTCACAAACCATTGGACTCATGATTGGTTCTATATTTGATGTCGTGGTGAGTTGCATGTAACAAACACGTGAGAAAATATTCATATTCTGACATAAGCATCAACTGTTTCAAGCCTGTGGCCGGGTCAATATAGTAAACTGCCTCTATCTTCCTACTTTCTGCCTCCATTCTTCCTCCATTATTGTCTTCCGTTCTTCTCCTCTCACTCATACACTTACTATTATCTGTTCCTCGAATCTCTTCCTTGGTCTCCCTTGCTGTCTTTTCTACATACTTCATCTCCATCATTCTCTTTGGTGTCCTCTGCTTCTCCATCCTCATTACATGACCATACCATCTCAGTCTTGCTTCCTCTACTATCTCTTGTACTACCTATAGCCCAACTCTCGCCCAGACAACTTTATTCCTAATCCTCTTTCGTCTTGTGACAGCTAGTATGTTCCTCAAGAACTTAATTCTGGTATCTGGTGACGGTGAGATCGGTGATCGAATCCTGATCGGATGTACTGAGGGTAAAATGGTTTCCCACTCTTTATCCACGCAAATTCGGGTGAATTGAATATAAATCCTACCTTTATCATACTTGCACCGTTAGTGTAAATATGTGGATATCCCAGACGGTTAGTGGGACGCGGTGCACAAATATCGATTAATCTTCATATGTGGGATGTGTGTGTTCCAGAACGGGACATTCCTGGGCCCCACCCTGACTGTCCCCATAATGATGTTCGCCGGGTTCGGCATCAACCTCCGTGACATGCCCGTTTACCTCCATTGGGGGACGTACGTCAGCTACCTGCGGTTCTCCCTGGAGGGTATAATAGCCGCCATCTACGGCGACGGCCGGCCCGTGCTGGACTGTCCGGAGCACATCCTCTACTGTCACTACAAGCATCCGAGCAAGTTCCTGCACGAAATTGCCATGAACGGGGACATGTTCTGGATAGACCTCATTGCGCTGTCCACCATGGTCGTCGTAGGGAGGGCCGCCGCCTACTTCCTCCTCAGGTGGAAGCTGTATTCCGTGCGGTGAAGGAACTATCGTCTGGTCGCGGCCCTTAATATCCCCCGTCTGGCCGCAACCCCCAACATCCATCGAATGGTCGTCTCCCTCCAACATCCACCGTTTGGTCGTCTCCTTCAACATCCGCCGTGTCCAGTCGTGTGTGGCCTTTTCGTGTGCGCGTTCTTTCAGCTATGTTGTCTTAAGAGGGCCGCCTACAGGAGCGTGGAGCTATAAACATAGATCTAACCTTCCTCAAACAAATAAGTCATTTAATCAACATGATCACCACAGAACGTTCCAAGAAAATCTAGGGTTGTTTTGGTGGTTTAGAAGATTCATAACTGCCATTGTTAAGAGAAATAAAGCCGTGTGAAGATGTATCTCTTCAATTAGGCGGCGCCCTTAAATAAATTGGTGGATGGAACATCGATGACAATAGGGTTTGGGGGACTAAAATACAAACTCAAAATGGCGCTAATCGAATCATAGTTCTCACTTCACCCTTCTCATTGAAGGACGCCATTGAAACGAGAAAGGCTAACGATGGTCAGCTGGAACATATTATGATGTAGTTAAATAATATTAAATATTTTTTTCATAGAAGACTCGAAATGTAACAGAGCCCAATGAATGTAATATGTGCTTACCTGACACCTTCCCCCCTCCGTTTTTAGATACGAGTAGGTGAAAAATGGTCTCTAAACTCTTCCCCTTAATCCCACTCGCGTCCAGACCTCTCTTTTATCACCCTCGCGTCCAGACACTCCCCCCCCCC
>CABEEJ010009080.1:0-17678 GCA_901482245.1 Timema douglasi
TTTGAACCCCCAAAACCCCCCCCTGGCTACGGCCTTGCTAGCATTTAATGCTAAAATATGAAATGTTGGCGTTTAAACTCACGGGATGTTATAAATATCCAATTAATGAAGTCAGATGAACATTAAATGAAAGGTGCACATCCAACCAGAAGTTGTGGATGTCGTTTCAGGTCACCAGTTGTCCTAATGAGAATGATATAACCTGGTCACGTGTCCTTGCATATCCAATCTCAAGCAGTGGATGTTGTTTCAGGTCACCAGTTGTCCTAATGAGAATGATATAACCTGGTCACGTGTCCTTGCATATCCAATCTCAAGCTGTGGATGTTGTTTCAGGTCACCAGTTGTCCTAATGAGATTGATATAACCTGGTCACGTGTCCTGCACATACAACCTCAAGCTGTGAACGAGTCCCTTGAAATATATCTTGAAGTAGTATGTGGCTGCGAATGCGAGGAGACAAAACATATTGTGAGTCCCATGAAAGTACAAAATAAATATACCGGATTGATGTTGTGCTAAGTTTATGGTTTTCTGGGAACCTCTCATGCCGCACACCTTATGTCTTGGTGCCTAGACTCGAATGGGATATTCGGTGAGAGAGCGCACCATCAATGAAGATGGCTGTACTCAAAATAAACAATGCTAGGTCTAATTCAAGGTACAGTCCAAATTTCTTAGGAAGAGCCTTATCTTGCAGTTAGAAACGCTACCAGATCTACTTCAATGTATTCATACATCAGCTCATGCTACCTGGAGCTGACACGTTTGATAGATATAATAAATATTTATAAGATAACACTAATATAATAAGTTATCGACGGTGTCCGCAAAAAAAATCACATATATTTTATAAGAGGCTATTTCTACGAAAATTGATCTGTAAACACTATTCAGTAGCTGTCAGCCCTGCTGGGTAAGATTTAAACTCTGGTTTAAATCTGTCGTCCTGGTTGTTGTATCAAATGTACCGCTATCCATACTGGAGATGGTCGTCACGACAATAATATTTGTTGATCAGGAATGCCACAGTCAATGTTTTTTTTTTTAAATTTAAAAATGGCGTAAATTTAGTTGTTTGTGATGTTTGCAATTTTCTTCTGGCTGAAAACAAAACATTGCACATTCTGTCGGACGTATGACTCACAGGCGCTTAGCTCACTGGAAAGCTGAAACATTTAATAAAATGGCGTGGAAGGGTACCATTCTGTTCCTAGAGCATTATAGACCTCACATAATAGGTGTTACGGCTGAAATCTTGGCCTAGGGATCAGCTTCCTAGCTACTAATCTATAAGTCCCGGGTTCGATTCTTGCCGTTACAAAAGGTATTCATACGGAAGGGTAATTGTTCCTATGGTTGTCATGTAAAGGATTATAAGGCATGAGCTATGTTTAAAACGTCTATTGTCATATAATTATCATCATTATCATGACATCATCTCACCGGGCCGAAGTAACTGAATATACAGGTGCCCAACCTCATGAGACGGTTACATATCCGCCACTGTCTAGCAGACAAATCGTGGTGGAATATACTAAAAAAAAAAGGTTTTATAACTTAAAGTAAAAATTATTTCAATTTCAAAGACGTTTTACGCGAAATTTCGCAGTTCTGAGATTTAGGTAATTGGTGATCTACACTAATATTATAAAGAGGAAAGATTTGATTTTTTGTTTGTAATGGATAAACTCAAAAACTACTGGACCAATTAAAAAAATTCTTTCACCAATATAAAGCTACATTATCAGCGAGTACCATAGGCTATATTTTATTTTGAAAATGTAAGTTATTACTCATAAAAATGTCGATAGTCACTCATATTTTATGGTAGAGTCTATGATGATTCTTCAATATGTGTGTTGAAAATAATAATGCGGGGGAAGGGGGGGGGGAAGGGTCTAGTAATTTATAATTATATTTAAAGCATTTCTTAAAAAAACTGTCATTTTAATGATAAAATAAGAAAGATTTAAGATAATTTAAATGGTTCCAGTATTTTTGAAGCTTCAGACTTCCACTATACCTTAAGAGTTAATCAACTCTGTGACACAGTCGGCTAGAAATCGTAAATTTACATGAGCACTATCGCAAGTGGATCATTTTTGATTAAACATTAATGGAGATAAAGACTTAGAAAAAGTTCCCGATACTGAATATTGTTAAAATATTATATAATATTTGGATACCAACTGAATTGAAAATACAATTTTTGAGTATTATAGAATGGCTTCACAGATAAGCACTCTGCACAAACCTTCATTCTGTCATAATAGGGACATGTTGTAATTATGAAAATATACTTTGTCGCTTTGTCCCCTATCGTCACCGGGGACAATTACGAATAACCATTCAAATAGGAATTCACTGCACACATTTCTGGCATATCTTGGTTCTTTCTTTTTTCTTTTACTCCCAAACCTCGCGTGAGCCGGGAGCTGAGTTAGAGACCTGCTATGATGAACGCTCTTAATGCCGCAATCTGAGTCTATCTCTGTTACAGTAGGCAACGTCCTATTTTCTGTAGAAGATGACACTAATGAAGGCTTGTTTTAGTGTTTTTGAAGCTTCAGAACTGTAACTCCCGTAATAAATGCTGCAGTCTGATCAGATATAGTGTTTATAAAGTACTAGATCTTGTGGTATGGGCTAGAGAAATTGTTACTTTCATTGATCTGTCTCAGTCTCACTTATGGTTTTGACACATATGAAAATGGCAGAGGTATGAACGATATTAGTAATACAATTTAATATACAGCCAATCCTTGTGATGAATGGAGTGAAGGTGTCGCTTGTAGGGTCAGTTGGTGGCTTGGCAGACTGATGTGAAATAATGATGATGATGGGCTATCACTCGCTAACGGGTATGATTATCTTCCACTGATATTATCTCTTGAGATTGTGGGGTCTTAGGTGACTGTAAAGGCCAAACCTGGAGTTCCACAGTGTTGGTATACGTTGTCTGCGTCAACTGCTGGCTGTTGAGGGTTGACTCTCCTAAGACGTACTTGTTATTTCTTAGCGTTACGCTTGTCAGATTGGTGTCTTCGTCTTTGTTCGAAGTGTTGTTGGCCTTTGTGACGCCATGCCGGGTGGTTGGCCGCGGTGTCCAACCCCAGTTGTCAGTGTCGATTAGTTGTTGCCCTTTGTGACGCCATGCCGGGTGGTTGGCCGTGGTGTCCACCCCCAGTTGTCAGTGTCGATTAGTTGTTGCCCTTTGTGACGCCATGCCGGGTGGTTGGCCGCGGTGTCTAACACCAGCTGTCAGTGTCGATTAGGCACTTAGTACCTTCTGGCTCAGCGAGAAAAGCAACGGGAAACTTCCTCAATCCTAATTTCTGCAGTACGCTTCTTGAGCGCTGCTTAGGCTTTACAATTGACGGTGGAACTGTTGATAATCCACCCAACCTTTGGGCTGACTACTATTCTTAGGCCTACATACGGTTCATTTGAGTATATTCCCATTGAGGTAGCCTATATGTATAAGATTCCACCAACGGTGGGACATTTTTTATTTAGCTATATTTGCCATACAATATATCATATTTAACTTTATTTTCATCTCATATTTATGCCTAGAACAGGGTTGCCCAAGATTTGTCATCCCAAGGGCCAAATCTGATATCAATTATCAATTCACACCACGGGGCCAATGATATATTTAGTAATCCCATCAACTTAGTATAGCTTACAAACAACACTTGATAAACAATTACTTTAAATACTTCTGTGGTTGCCTGTATAAAGTGTTTGGGTTGTAGAATTTTCCAAATGTTAATTTAAAAAAAAGAAGGAAAAGCTTATTAATCTCCCAAAAATACATGTGCACTCACACATACTTTTACAAGAAAAAAACCTTAGCAATATAAATATATATTTATACATACCACTAATAAAATAAATCAAATACATGTTTTATTTGAATAATTAGCTAGCTCACATCTGCCACCCAGAGTTTCCCTTTAATTTTCCTCCAGGAGTCTCAGAGAGCGCCAGTTGGACCACACTGGTCTAGCATACAACCGTGTGTGTGTGTGTCCAGTAGGTGTAATATTGTAAACACTGGATGCACAGCTGTCCAACGCGAGGGAGTGCAGACACCGCGGAGACCTGCAGTGCGGCATGTGTGTGTGTGTGTGTGTGTGTGTGTCCCTCCAGTAGGTGTAACATTGTAAACACTGGTTGCACAGCTGTCCAACGCGAGGGAGTGCAGACACCGCGGAGACCTGCAGTGCGGCATGTGTGTGTGTGTGTGTGTGTCTCCAGTAGGTGTAACATTGTAAACACTGGTTGCACAGCTGTCCAACGCGAGTGAGTGCAGACACCGCGGAGACCTGCAGTGCGGCGTGTGTGTGTGTGTGTGTCTCCAGTAGGTGTAATATTGTAAACACTGGTTGCACAGCTGTCCAACGCGAGTGAGTGCAGACACCGCGTAGACCTGCAGTGCGGCGTGTGTGTGTGTGTGTGTCTCCAGTAGGTGTAATATTGTAATCACTGGTTGCACAGCTGTCCAACGCGAGTGAGTGCAGACACCGCGGAGACCTGCAGTGCGGCATGTGTCAATGCCACGCCCCCTTCATGGGACGGACTTGCGAGTGCGAAGGGGAGTTTGAAGGTGGCAACTCCACCACGGGATGTCTCGACAAGGACGGAAAAGAGTGCTCGGGGCTCGGGACCTGCAATTGTAACACCTGCAACTGCAACATCAGGCCTGACCCCAAAGAGGTACGTCACCACCTTAAAAATAATGGTCTTTTAGACTTTGTTTTTAGCAAACTAAATATATTGTATATAATTTTACTATTGCTATTTTATGTCATTGATGATATCTATCAAAAATAACAGCTGCGGATCATTTGACTTGCAAACACTGTGACCTTTTCTTGAGCTCCCTACTCCCACCTTAAATGTGTCGAGTTAAGATGCAAACCGCTTTGCATATATTTTCGAAATTCCCAAGTAGATAACGTCGTTAAGGTGTATTGCTAGTTGAGGGCGGTATTTTTTTAGATTTCTAGCAATTTTTTTCCGGCAAATAAAATCAAATATTGTTCCAGAAGAAATTTGGATTTTAATTTTCTTGGGATGGAAGCCTTAACAGTTGTTGAATATCTGTCAAGGATTACCTAAAATTTGATAACGTTTCTTCGTAATTTAAAAAGTTTCTTGTTAAATAATAATATACTTATGATAGATATTTAAGAACTGTTGAGTTTACCATGCATAGATAACTAAACCTACTCACGCGTATTCTTCCATTCCACCATATCTCACGTCCTTTTCCATTCCACCATATCTCACGTCCTCTTCCATCCCACCATTTCTCGCGTCCTCTTCCATCCCACCATTTCTTGCGTCCTCTTCCATCCCACCATTTCTCGCGTCCTCTTCCATCCCACCATTTCTCGCGTCTTCTTCCATTCCACGGTTTCTCGCATCCCCTCCCATCCCACCCTCTCTCGCGTCCTCTTCCATCCTCTCTCGCGTCCTCTTCCATTCCATCCTCTCTCGCATCTCCTCCCATCCCACGCTTTCTCGCGTCTTCTTCCACCCCGCCCGCGTGATAACCGTGAGAGATGTGTTTCCAGCTGATATTCGGGACCCTGTGCGAGTGCGACAACTTCTCGTGCAAACGCAGTAACGACCTGGTGTGCTCAGGACCCGAACACGGCCACTGCAACTGCGGGCGGTGCGTGTGTCAGCCCGGCTGGACAGGACCTTCCTGCAACTGCAAGGATACCAACATTGGGTGTACCCCTCCAGGGGGGTTGCCCGTGTGCAACGGGCGGGGTACGTGCGAGTGCGGTGCCTGCAACTGCACCGCCACCACCCCTGAAGGGCACATCTACCGGGGGAGGTATTGCGACGACTGTGCGGTCAGTTCCCACGACAATCCATGCATGTATTTATAGTTGTGACAGGGAACAGTAGGAAGTGTGTGGGAGTGTGTGGGTGTATGTATCCAGGAAAGGATGATGAGTTAAAGAGTTGGAAAGTTGAAATCTGGCAGAAACCTAGATGGACTGCCCCATATAACCAGAAAAATCTAAAAATGGGAAATTTCAAAATGGGAATCCAGAAAATGATCACTATAATGATGACTATAGTGAGAAGGAAAAAACCTCTTTAGATGGGGTTGGATATTAAATTTTGACAAAGAGTTTAAGACATCACTCCAGATGACCAAATAAATTTTAAATTATGAAATTCCAATAATTAATTGCATGAAAGGGTTTAGGAGGTGGGGGTTCATAACTCTCAAAACTAATAGAAATGTCTACTTATCAGTGTGGGAGAACATTGATAGTCTGAGATAATTAAATGAGACCCCGAGAATTGGGGGTTGGGAGTATAGGCCTAAATAGAAAAAAAAAAACTTTTACACGTGGCATAAAATTTAAATTTGGTAAGAAGGTAAAAGGACAAGTCCTAGTGACCAAATAAGTATTAAAATTTCTAAGTGGAAGTTGAAGAAATGGTTGGAGGAAGGTGAAGGACTCAAAATTTACAAAACTAAATATTTAACTACTTCTCTGTGAAATAGAGGTCTGAAATTCGTTACTATTATTCTTATTTTTTTTTAGCACCGTGTATTAAGACCCGTTCGGGTTATACGCTTATGGTTTCAGGGATTAGGGGGTTATATTTTTAAGGAAGTGTGGCCGCATTTGTATGGAGGGAGATTAGAAAACCACTTTGGAAAACTCACCCTCAGTACACCCAACAGAAATTCAAACCTTGGTCTCTCTAGCGTCAGCAGTCTAGTCTACTGCGAGAATAGCGCGATAGACCACCGAAGTAGGTAAATTCGTTAGACGTCACTCCAAATAAACATAAAAGTCGAGGACTGATGTTTCAAAAACTTGAAAATAATTTAAAATGTTTTCGATTATTTTCTTCCAAATGGGTATTTTATGTGTCTGTGACATGATAAATAACACTGTAAACTTGTTTTGGGGGTAGATACTCGTTTATAGATAGTTTATTGGTTACTGAGTTTTCAAAAACTTAAAATATTTTGGAAATAGCTTACATAATTTTGTTCTAAATGGGTATCTGGAAAGTGTTTAAAATGACAAATTGCATTGCATCACGTTTTGTTTTTTGTGAGGCGGTAAACACGCCTTTAAGGGTAGTTTACAAATGGCTAATTTTTCAAAAATTTGAATTATTTTTAAAATGTCTTCAATAATTGGTTACAAAATGGATAATCTAGTTGGCAAGTTTTTTTAGAATAGATTTACATATAAATTAATTTAGTGGTTGTTCACTAGTGGATGATTTTTGAAACATTAGATTTTTACTTTCTCATATATTAAGAGAAAATATTGTAATCGTGCAAATGTCCGATATCGAGATTATGTTGAATCGTTACGTTTTATGTGTGTCCTAACCTTAAAAAGTGTATTTTAAAATTAGGTCTGTTTCTATGCCTGTCTGTCTTTTACTGGCCACGGATCCAAAACGTTTAATGGATTTTGTTCAAACTTGATATCCAGATTGAATAGGATTATACTTCGGGATAATATTTTGATTTCAACCCTAGCCATAAAATAAAGGTTAGTTTACAAATGAGGGATATTTTTAAATTGCCAATATTTTCAAACTGACCAATGATTTTGTTTAAAATGGATATCTAGGGAACGTTTGACCTTTCAAATAACACTGTGTACTTATATTTTGTGTAAAAATTATTTAAAAGCTAGTTTACTAATTACTTTTTTTTAATGTTAATATTAAAAATTGGCTTTAGAAATTTGGTTCAAAATTGATACGTATTAAGTTTTCTAAGTGATTAATAACTAGATATATTTGTTTTTTAAAACAAAATTTATTTAATCTACTAATAACTGATTTTTGTGAAATTAGAATTTTTTGAAAATAGCTCAAACGATTTTGTTCGAAATTCGTATCGGGGCACTATTTAACGTGATCAATATCAATGTAGCTTTATTTTTCTAAAATAAACTAATTTAAAGGTAGTTTCTTATGACAAACTATAGAAAATATGAAATTGAAATTTAAGATCGAGTTCAAAATGGGTATCTGGAAATAGTTTTTCATGATAAATAAAAATACGTTTTAATTTTTTGAAATTAAAAATATGTTTAGGGTGGTATACAAATAATTTATTTTTGTAAATTTGACATTTGTTAAAAATATTTGAACAATTTGGTTTAAAATCTATATATAAATAGTGCTTATTGGTATTAACAAGATCATTTGTTTATTTTCACGAGAAAATGTTTAGTTAAGGGTAGTTATACAGAGAAATAATTTTTGAGTATTTTCTTTGAAGCTATATATATATATAATTATGTACGATTGTGTCTTAACATTTATTTTAATTTTAGATATTTAATGTGTACTTTCTGAAAGGACATTATATCAGCATACGGTTTATATATCAACTTAAATTTATATATTTAAAAAAATCCGGCCACCAGCCGTTAATTCATCACTGTGAAAGGGGAAATTTACATTTCACTAATGATGCATTTTTCGGCCATGCTGGGAATTGAGCTCGGGACCCTAACTTAAATCTACAGTTTCACTACTGACTGAACTCGGGTATATAAGGTTGTATTAAAATGCTGAACTTTCTTAAGAGGTTTTTATAATAATGTGCTCATAGAACTTTAGTTTCATTTTATGGCATAAAATAAGGTCTCAATTTTCCAAGTATTCTTTTTTTTTAAAAAAACAACACAAAAACTGTTTAGTAAAGTCATTGTAAAAATATGTTTGCCTCCATAATTTTATAACTAAGATATTAAAAAATGATTGCAATTTATTTAAAACACATTCAAATAAACATTGTTAAAATTAGATTTGTTTGATAATATAAATATTTTCTCCGAAAGTCAACAGCCCGAAAGTTGTTTTGATATGATTTTTATTCATCCGGCCCTTCGGCTGGTTGGTGCTGCCTGCTTCGTTATATAAATATACAACTTTATAAATAAATTAGTTCTATATTCATCCCCTAGACAAGACTCCATGAAAACACCGGGATATATCTACACCTGGGTATTTTTATACTAGAGGTAAAATAAATCAAATGGTCATTAAGTCGTCACTTAGAAGGGGAATAGCTCATTTCATTAGTGACACATATTTAAGATATGCCGAGAAACGAACCTGGGAATCTTGTCCAAATAGACAGACGTGCTTCCAATTGAACTAAGATATCAGACCATAGCTGGTCAAACTTACTCATGAGATGTGTGTCAGTATCAGAAGAGTCGCTTCGGTGGTCAAATGGTCTTAACTTCAGGCGTCACTCTGCCAATGGACTAGAATGCTGATGGCAGGGAGATCGGAGTTCAAATCCCGATCGGGTATACTGAAAGAGTTATTTTCCTAAATGGTTTACCACTCTCTCTCCTCATGGAAATGCGGGTACACTTCCACAAAATTAAACCATCTTCATCACTAACACATTAACGTACGTATGTTAATAGCACGTCACGAGTGGTGCTATAAAAAGTAGCATAAATATTCTTTAAAAGCCCTGCTATGACAGATAATTTTTATTATCCTCTGTGAACCTTTTCATTCCCTAAATAGTTTAGATACGTTAGCTTTAGGAAAGATTAGAGGTCCTATTTGAATGTTCGAAATGAAGTGAATGTGTTACTCGCCCCATTAGACCTGCGAGGGGAAGAGGTGTACCGAGTTGAAGGACTGCGTGGAGTGCCAGGTTCATAAGATTGACGACCTGTCCAAATGCATCAACTGTAGCTTCTCTGTCAAACCTGTGGACGACATCACAGGTATTAACCATCTTTTGGAACTTTTAGGGCAGTTAAAAATATAATATAATATTCTCGCCATAGATTCTCCTCCATTATTTATTCAACATATTTGTACATTTTATGAATTTAGCTGTCGCTATTTGTGATTACATTGTCTTTCATGTAAATGTATGTTTTCTTATATTTTTGAAAATAAAACAAGAATATATTTAATCAAAAATACAATTAGATACAGCCCGCTTTTGATACATATATTGTCTCGTTAACAAGTTATATAGATTGACGTCACTTTTCAAAGTGAATGTAATAGATTTTCAAGTTGGATGACTGCAAAAAAAATCTATGTTTCAACTTTTCCAAATTTGCCACGAATAGAAATTGTTTTAAGAACAACTAATATAATCAACGTAGATTTTCTTAATACATACTTATATCAACATACGACTCACAAACCTAATCTAGAAGACAACCAGCCTTGTGGTAGAGCGGTCAGTGCTCCTGCCTCAATACCCTCCATGTAAAGGATTTATGATTAGTATATTCGGGTGTCTCATCAGTACTGGGTGATCTTTCCACAAACTGAGCTACAGATTGATGTAACTCAAACATGTATTTATTATTATTATTATTATTTATAAGACCACACCCACCAGGATTTGTGCTATCTGATAACTAGGATGAGAACCAAACAGTACGTTATTTAAGTCACCTCCTGGGATCGAACGAAATTCTTCTTGACCTGTAGGGTTAGAGATGTTTGGTTCCTGAACGAAGAGATTAATGATAGTTCATCAACCGAACTAGATGAACTAGTTCGCCTCCTCTATAAAACCTAGTTTATAGTGAGCTACGTAGTGATTCTAGATTAAGCAATCGTGATTCTTTGGCCCATCTCTTGTCATAGGAACTAAGTTATAAAAATAAAACGATGATACCCATTAGCTAGACTACTATAGCATAGGTGTGTGGACTTAAAGAGAGTTCATTGTTTGACATTTCCCTTGTTCAGTATGGCTATCTACACCCTCTCCAAAACTCCAAGCAATCAACACCAATGTCCCAATATCTATAATTATAAAGGGTGCACCAAAAGTCTGGAATCATACAACAAAGGGAGTTTTATACAACATGCTCGAAATGCCCCTCGTTTTTCTGAACACACAGATCCAGTCGATGCTGCCATTCCATCACTCAGTTGATGATGATAGGATCAATCTGACCGCAAACGTGCCTGATTATGTTTGCAAGGTGTTGCAGATCAGAGTATATTCTCAGCGTAAACCATGGGTTTTAAAAAGTACCTCCAAAGACCCAGTGGTGTCATGTCTGGGCTTCGCGGGGACTACTCAACACTTCCTTGGCGACCTATCCAGTGCCCTGGAAACTGGAAAGGTATTCTAACACAACAGTGGCATGATGAGCCGGTGCGCTGTCCTCTTGTAACAGGACTGGGTACTCTTCTTCTAGGTTCAAAAGGCTGGGAAGTGCTTCAACTTTGTCTGAGACATAAAGGTTTGGCTCGTCGGAAAACAATACCTGAGATAGGAATGTCTCATCTGCCTCACACATATGCAGTTCCCGTTGCCAGAATTCCATGCGCTGGTTAAGGTCGTCCTCAGTTAACTTCTGCAGTAATTGCAGTTTGTAGGGATGACACTTATGCAACTTAAGGATAAGATGAATGCTACACTTAGACACGCCTGTTTGCATGGCCAAGTGGCGAATTGGTTTCTTAGGGCTCTTAACATACTACGCTAAAACGGCAGCGCTGGTCTCTTGGCCGACTGCTTCGAGGTTTGTCATCCACGCTTCTTGGAACTTTTTCACAGGTTTGTTCACACAGCCTTGGGTGTTTGGTTGCCTGTCTGGATGTAAATGGTTGAACTCCTCAGCCACTTCTTGTTAACTTCAGCCACCAACCAGCAGAATTACCTCGTTGCGTTATTCTTTAGTCAGAGCCGTATTCATCTTCTTGGATAGAGAAGACATTGAAAATGAAAGAATTCCCTATGATTCCAGATTTATGGTACACCCTGTATAATAATATCAATGGCATGGTTGTATGTCTCGAACTAGTGAGGGACTAAACTACATTTGTTAATTCGCGAACGACTCAAATACATAATGTAGTTCGTGAAAGACTAAACCTAAGGATTTAGTTCACTAACGACTAAACTACAAGTCATAGGTCACGAGAAACGGGAATTATTCAACTACAAAAGGAAGCTCACGAATGACTGAACTAGAAACTACAGGTAAGTCGTGAACTAGTGAATGAATAAACTAGAAGCTATAGGTCAGTCCTAAACTAGTGAATGAATTAACTACAAGCTGTAGTTCACGAAAGAAGTTGGTAAAGAATGATTGGACATTCAGATAGGAACATGTATAAGGAACGAGTAACACAAAGGCCAAACAAAATCTGTTTCCACACATAACAAACTTAAACTCAAAAAGTGTAAAGAGGTTTACTTTAAGAAAAATACTTTCAAGTATTTGCTCTTTTAATAATTTGAAAAAAAAAAGTCCAATTTTTTTTATAACAAAGAAGTGTATATGGTTAAAGAGTCAAAGTGTTTATTTTGTTGCGGTGAATTCGCGTACCAGATGACGGGTACGACAGTGAGGAAGACACTCTGTGCAGAGGGAAAGATGATGACGACTGCAGCTTCCAGTTCCGGTACAGATACGTGGAGAAGGTGTTGACTGTCTGGGGTCAAAGGAAAAAAGAGTGCGGGGCCAACGTTTGGGGTAAGTCCCACTCACACACACTAAGGTCACTCCACTATCAAAATATTATTACATCATTTCAACAAGCGTATAATTAATTATAAGCTACAAATAGTGAGTAAATGATTTAAAATCATTACAGTGTACGAGATATAAGAGGTCGAACTTTCTATTTTATACTTTTTAAGTAGAATTGTTAGGGTAAAGTAATGTAATGTAATGTATGGGGCTGACATTTAGTATAACTTGACATTTATATGAGGTGTACATAATGAAATATTAAAATTAATATTATCTGTAGTTGTCCTTCTACTTGTCTACCGAATTTAGATTTTCTACCCCACTTAATAGCTAGTTTTATGTTTATATCCCCACCTACCCCTCCTATTTCCCAGATTCACATCTAAAAATTTAATACTTTCAGACTTTTATGATTATTTGAAGTATTTCCTTTACCTTCCCGACAAATTTTAATTTTCCACCTCATCTAAAAGTTTTTTTTTCTTTTTAATTAAAACCTCTTTCCTAATTTCCGGAGCCCCATTTTAAAATATATCATTTCTAGATTTTTTCTGGCTGCCTTCCTGCCAAATTCCAGTTTTAAAGCTCATCTGGAAGTGAGCTTTCTTTTTCGGACAGATCTGCTTTCAGCTTTATATAATAGAGATATATAAGCCAAGTAAACATTTTGGAGAAATAGTTACCAAAACACTTTCCAAAATATAAAATACGCGCATTTCTCTAAATATGTAAGTAGGGCCCATGTGCACTGGTTCAAAGTACCAAGCCTACTCTAGCCCAGATCATATTTGTGTTTGATAATTTATACTATCTAAATTTAATAATTACACTTGGACATGGGGATTGAACCCAAGACCTTTTGCTTAGTACGCCAATGCTCTAACAAATTAAATATCCAGAAGCACTCTGAGCACGGGATGACTCCTGTATAGCTCAGTGGTTAGAGAGAGAGAGTATTGGCGTATTAAGCCAACGTTCCCGGGATCGATTCCCGTGGCCAAGTGTTATTTTTCAACTGAGATAACATGATATTTAGACGCGGCTTCAACCGCAACTAACAGATATAATAGTTTGGCTATTTAATCCATAGTTTAGTTGATGTGGATCTACCCCTCTGTCCCTTAGCGGTGGTGTTCGGACTGATCGGTGCCACTGTCCTGATCGGGCTCCTCTTCATCATCGTCTGGAAGGTCCTCACCACGATACACGACCAGAGAGAGTACGCCAAGTTTGAGAAGGAGAGAGCACAGTCAAAATGGGACAGGGTACGTAGTCCCTTCACTAGGACAGGAGAGCCATAATTATTTTTGATCGAAGCTCGTTTTAAAAACTTGTCAAACTTTAACAATGACTCGAGTAAAGGTCGTGTAGCCCACAATAATTTAAAAACGTAATTTTCTTTGGTTTATTTATTTTACTGTTTTTACCAACAAAAACAAAACAATGTATTCCTAATAGATAAAACGTGAAATTACTAAAATAAACCCCTTTATTTTCCTTTGCTAATTTACAAGTAGCATGAAAAGAACGTAGATTTCAAATCAAAGGATAATACAATTTTGTGAAATTTTATTCAATTTAAGAAATTACATTTTTTTATTTTGAATGATATAACTGAAATTTGTTGTGAAGTTAGTGCAACTGATTCTCATTAAGTCGGGGAGATGGACAATGGACATCTGTGAGTCGTGTTCTGAACTCAATTCTTTATGAAGTTCATCTTCGAGAAGAGAATGCTGCTTCACAGTCAATTTATGTTGAGCCGAACATTGACCACAGTTTTATGGCCGAGGTTTTTAGGTCTGGGTATTTACTATTGCAGGCTTATTTAATCCATAGCTCTTTTTTCTAGCACCGCCTCTTATTACCCATTTAATCCAGAATTATTTGCATTGAAGAGTATTTCGGACTTTAGTGTAATTTTCCTTTAAAACTAAGTCTTTCTGGAATTAAATACTCTCCATCTGCAGGGCATCTTTATTACAGTTGATAACATTGGTCGCTTTACTGATCCATTTACCACTAGGCTGCAAATAAATAATGTTGATTAAAATCTGGATAACGCTCTCTATTATTTGTTTAAGTCACTACATTTTTGCTTCAAATTTGAATCCAAGCTCTCTCATGAAATCGGTGAACTGGATGATGTCATACCCTCATTTCTACCATCATTTCCTTTAAGTTAGGAAATCGCAATCCTTAATTGTCAGCATCATCATACAGGACGTAGAGTTTTCTAGAAAAACTTCTAACTTCTGACAGTAGTTCACACACAAGCTTTCCTTTGCCTTATAGTTTGAAGTTCAAGTAATGGATGTGTTTCAATATGTCAGTAAAAAACGCGATTGCCTCCACATTTTCTTCTACGTCTAGAAAGCCTAAATAGTCCTTTGCGGACGATTGATCACTGTCGGAGAGAAATAAATTTATTTATTCCAATAATGCAAAACATCTTTATAGTACACAGCCTTCGATCAGCCAGCTTACATTGTTGCGAATTAGTAAACCGTCACACTGAGCATTAGTTTCATCAATAAATGATTTGAGCTTACGGTGTTGATGTGATTATTTGGCGCGGATGAAGTTCGCAATTTTTATCGCTTGTTGCATTATACTCTGGATATTGTGATTCAATTTCAGTTCAACAGACTTTAATGATGATCGTTTCATTGTATTTGGGGCCAATACTCAATTGCTGAACTAAGCCTTTATTACTTCCGGTCCATGGGTGACCATCACTCTGCAATATTTACATTTTTGTGTTAATTTTCACGGAGAAATAAAATAAATATTTGTGATTTGGCTGCAATCTGCTACTAACAACTTTGAATAGTCATTATCCGAGTTAAAAGATAAAAATGACAAAATGTAGCTTTCCTCCCATTCCTTCAACAGCTTTATTTTTTGTTTTGTTAAGGTTAGTAAACCTGGGAAAAATATTATATATTTCTTTTCAATGGGTTCAGCTAAAACAAAATTTTATTTTATACGAAAATTGGCTCTTGAAAATCAAATAGTTTGCTCAAAATTATGTTCAAATACTCTCAATTTTCCTTCCAAAAAGTTAAATTCCTGAAATTATCTCTCGAGGAGAGAGAGGGATGTCACACCCCCAGCACACGGGGCTCCAATTCGTCCTCCATTTGGAAAACCCACGGGTGCCCTTGTTCCGACCATATTGTTGGATATCTACCGGTTGGGGGGGAGGCTAGGGTTTACCACCATCCACAGGAAGAGCATAGCTTTTTCTGTTGATTGCTATCCCTTCGAGGTCCATAAAAAATGTGTCTGCTGTCCAGATGCCGCCATTTGGTGACCCCTGCACTAGGACATATCAATGTAAACTAACACGTCTGTCAAACCAACACAGTTACATTAGAGTGGTGGTAAGGGATAGTTAACTAAAGCTACCAGAGCTACTCTCATAGCAAGCAATTTGTTTTTAATTATGTTTTTCTTTTAACCGATCTTACATTATTAAAGTACAAACTTACGAAAACAACTGTTTGGATGTTTCTTTTTATTTGGAAGCTTTTTTGAGGTTTTTTTTGGTATCGTATGCCACTAGGGTTTATCTGAGAGACATTCTTGGTCTTCTACTGACAGTGGTGGATATGTGACCGTTATCTGGGCTTGAGGCACCCTGTAGATGCGGTTACTTCGGCCTGATGAGAGGATATAAAAATCATTATGATTATGTAGTTCCAGGATAATCATTAAACCTTATTTAAGCCTAACTAACCAAACTAACTATACTATAGAAACAATTCCCCTTCTAGGAAAAATACCAATGGTAACGCCGGGAATCAAACCCAGGGCCTCTAGATTAGAAGCCAGGAATACTGACCACTAAACAAAGAGATTAGCCTTTGGTCCACTTTAAAATGTTTTACAAACGAGAAATTCTAAGACACTGCGTTCTATTCACAAATTAAGATGGTGAACCAGACGAAATGAAGGTGGTTAGTGACGTCATATAAAGCATGTTCACTTGTGTTCATCCACATGTGTGAACCATCATCCAGTGTGAACCTACTCTTCTTTTTAAAAACTTTGAGGAAGTATAACATTTGAGGATTTGAAATAATTTAATAAATTTTATCATTTGAGGTTGGAGAATCAAATTAATACTCTTTCTTTAAAATGGATCAAAATCCAAAAAGTGTTGAATTCGCGCAGTGAAATTGTGCACCACTTATCAACACATACTCATGTAAACTCACATGAAAAGGAACCAAACACCCGAGAAATCTCGGCTTAAGGACACACATTTGTCAACAATAGCTACAAGAGTGTTTTGGCATAGGATTTGAAGCCCACTATTAGCATCATTGTTAGAAATAAAATATTTCCAATTTCTGGTCAAAAATAAGTTTCATTTTATAGGATCGTGCTCTTTTCTTTTGTAATTAAAAGATTCAAAGCTGAAATTAATTTACTTAAGCTAATGGATAGTACAGTTTATTTTTAAAATTCGCCTTCTCTAAGACATCACTCTCCCTTCGCCATCTTAGTTTGTGAATAAAACAGAGTGTTTTAGAAGCCTTCGTTTGAAAACATTTTTAAGTGATCTACAGACGCTGCTTTCATAAAAAAGAAACATTCAAACGGTTATCGTGTTTCAACAATGTAAAAACGTCTAAAAGAAAAACATAGCTAAAAACAAATGATTTGTTGTGAAAGTTTTGACTGCAAAAAGTGACAAAAACTCAACATTTGTTCTTGCAGATGATATGGTTTGGCGGATAGATACATTAAAGTAGATCTGGTAACTTTTACTAGATGCCACTTACCTAAACTAGTACCGTATATGGGATGTACAGATGCGTACAATCCGAAAGGGTAGTAAGATGTGGTGTTATAAGCACACAAAAACCCCGACATTAAATTTCTCTTAAAGCAATAATTAAAAGTGAAAATTATTATTCTAACTTTGTCCATAAAATCAATTATTCCTCCTCATTAACTGACGGATATATTTGTATTGAAAATAAATAAATTAATGCTCCAATTAAATGATTCAACATAGATATTATATTATAACTATGATTTGTAAATATAATTTGTATTTTAGTTTTATATTATGTTCTAGTGGGGGAAGGAAAAAAGAAGGGTAAAGAGAAGTAGGGAGAAGAAGGTAAAAGAATATTGGAGATGGGGGGATGGGGG
>CABEEJ010009081.1:0-20353 GCA_901482245.1 Timema douglasi
TTGTGGACCGGCGGGCGGGATCACAATAGACTGGATTGCTATTGGGGGTCAAGGATCGAATCTCAACCGGGTACACTGGAGGTGGAAATGCTTGTGCATTTAATTAAAAAATACCCTCCTCATTCCTATCTTAAAATTTTGTTATTGCTGCGATTTCCCCACTCTTATACCATACTATTGCGGGTACATGAACTAGGAAAATACCCTTCTGTTATATAGATTAAGGTAGTAAAAACACGTGTATTAAACGTGTGTAGTTAATTAAAAAATGATACACATGTGGCCACGTGGTCTAAGGATTTATATCCTCATCGCACTCGGTCAATATTAAGAGTAACGTCGGGGTTTAAATCCCGACAGTGTATAATGGAAGATCTTACCAATATTATATGTTCTTCTCTGTAGTTCATCAATTATATCTCCACGATGGTGTTTGAACATTTCCTCTGAAGCCACTTGCTTCATCCATTATCTTTAAACTAATTCGTTAGTAGGTCTTGTATTAAATGAAAAAAAAAAGCTAAACCTAAAATTCCTCCCTATTATTATATTCTAGTTATTTAAATAATTCTTAGATACCAGCATATGCATTTACAGTAAACATAGGCCTACCTAAACTATTTAAGATGCCATTCCACCCACCTTGGTTTGCTCTTCTGGTGGGATTTGCCGATGACAGGTAGATCAGCGATATAATCCCTGTCGGGTGTATTGAGGATGCTTTTATCCTTAATTATTTTATACTCCACGTAACTGCAGACATATTTTCTCCTCAATTTTAATTTACCCATCTCTACCCCATTGGTGTTAATAAATTCTGATAGTCTGGACGGGTAGTAAGACGCGGTGCATTAATAACAATAATAATAATAATAAGCCTTATAGTAGGCAACTTTTCACAAATACACGCTACAGGTAGTGCTAATTTAACGCGTGTTTTTAGTCCGCGATTTGGATAAAACATGGTCAGCGAAATAAAGATTATTTTTTGATAACGCGGTCTCGAGACTGATATTACGCGATTTCTGAAAGCGGGCCATTGTGAATCTCCGTATCTACCACGTTGCTCTGCCCTCCCTCCACCACTGCCGCCAGTGGCGGCTCGTGTATAGGCTCTGCGGAACTGCAGCACACCCTATTTACACTTGATATTATTGATAACATTTAATATGATGAGTCCTCTTTTCTTTAATTCTTTATTTTTGTAGTAAAATATATATTCCTTAGGCTTAATGTCCGTACTTCAGTAGAATTCCCCAGTTTATGAAAAATATATAAAAATCTTTGTATGGAACTGTGTATTTCACAGTGCCAGTGACGTGGTGTTTGACTGTTGTGCGCATGCGCACATAGAAGAGGAGTGGGGAGGAAGGCGGGAATGCGAGGTAGAGGGAGCACTGTTGCTCTCGCAGTGCTGGCTCTGGCGTGATGGTGAAAGGAAGTTTTTTTACTCAGCGTGTGTTGTGCTTAAAAACCGTCTAACATATTCTTGAATGTGATAACGTGTAGAAGAGTGTAGAATTAATTAGATTATTATTCTGCTTTCAGCTATTCCATTTGATTACTTTTTTTTGTTCTTTTATTTAACAGAAAGACCTAATTTACTTGCAGTACTTTCAATGGAGAAAATTCTTCTCAAAAGTCATCCGTAGATCAATGAGAAATTATTGAACTTATCGCGCAAATTAAAACAAGAATAATGGATTTCTTTTTTAAATGAATATATTAATCTTAAACTGTGACAATATAAGTTAGAGTAAGAAAAAAAATATTGTTTTTTTGTTAAAATTTTATTAAGTACCTGAATAAATTTTCTCTTTATACATGTTTTTTCCCTTTTACACAATTTTAGAACAAATGTTAAACATTTTATAGAGCAGCACCCCCACTAATTTTAGCTACGGGCCGCCACTGGCTGCCGCATAGATCATGTGCGCAAGTGTAGTTTCGGGGATTGCCCACCCAAGTACTTTGTTTTTTCCCCATTAGTGCTGTAATCATAAATAGCCTGAAAAATTTGTTTTCCTCCCTTCAGTATATTCTGCTTCATATAATAGATCTATGTAGTACTTCCACATTATAATACTTACTATTTAATTTGTTGGCAATTTAATTTATAAACAACAATATATAAATAGTATATAACTAAATGGAGCTTTTAAAGTTATGTCAAAATATGAACAGAAAGCGATTTTTCATAGGTCTGGTAAGTAACTACTACCCCCTAATCTTTATTTATCTATTTAACTTATGTTTTATGTAACGCAGTTTTTTCCATAACGTGATATTTTTTTCCAGAACTCAACTAACGCGTTATAGGAGAAACTTATGTATTTAATTCGTTGGCAAAAATGTTTGTCTGGGCTTATGTTCTGTCTGAATAAGTGTGTTAGTCTTTTTAAACCGCTGGGCTCGTATAACTTACGGCCCAAAGAAATAAGTTAGTACATCGTCACCACATCACTTCCGTCTGATTCAAATAGCAAATAACTATTTTATCAGTTATAAAAATTACTAAAACAGGTTTAATTATATTTATACTAGAGATGAGCTGAATCCGAATCTTAGATTTTCTTTTGAATCTTGAATCAAAACTAGAATCCTCGAATTTTTTAAAATTTTCACTTTTACTTAAAGTAATTTTTTTTAATCTAATAACAAAAAGTTGTTTTAAGGCTTCTGACAAGTTGTTATTTTATTTGTCAAGTTTATTACGTCATAAAACAAAAACAAGATATCATTTTGTTACTCTCCCAACCACACTGGTTTATACATTTATTTTCTGCCAAATGTTTAAAATGATTTAATTTAGTCAAGCTATTAAAAAAAATTGTATTCGAGATCACTTTTGAGACTTTTACGAATCTCTAATCTCTCAGCTAAAATAAGATTCGAGGATTTGAGAGTCCCGTATCTATTTATACATAAAGTCATGCGATCTGCATCAGGACTAGTATTGAAGGACTAGGACAGGCACAACAACCAGCTCCCTGTCGTTAATTTATTGATGTGAAAGGGTAAATCCATATTTTCATCATTGAAAAATTTTCGGCCTTGCCGAGAGTCGAACCCAGGGTACTTAGCTAGGTAGGCAGACACGCTACCACCTGAACTAAGGTGTCGGACTTTTCAAATTTACGAATGTGATACTTGATGGGGCTGTAAACTTATAGATCATTTTAATCTCTCAAACTTCGCTATTCATGTAAAATATATTAAACTTTACAGGTGTTAGCTTTCTTTCACATTAAAAATCACTAATAAAACACATCAGTTAGACATTGTTTGGCAATCATTAAGATCATTTGACAGTAACAATTTATTTCACTTTTTTAACAAGTGTATAATTATATGTTATAAATATTGATTCAATGATTTCAAATCATTACAATTCACGTTATTTGGGGTCAAACTTGCTATTCTATACTTTTTACATACCGTTGTTAATTTAATTAATGTATGGAGCTAAATTTAGTATAACTAGACATTCATATGAGGTGTAGAATGAAATATTTATGGTATGTTAAAGAACATTAATTTTTAGTATCCAAGCAGTTTAATTTGTTAAAATTATATCATTTTTAATTACATATAAATATTACTATTTTTTTACCCCAATAATTTGATTTTATCTCCTTATGAAGCACACAATGTCGTTTTTTATAATTAATATTTTTTTCAACCTAGCTCTACTCGCTAATTTTATTAATGTGTACAATTTGATTATTGAAAATAAAGATTTGAAAGGTCTATTTCATGAAATTTCTTGTTTAGACTTTACCAATTGTAGACACAACACCAGTATCGGCTCGTAGCTAAAATTAGTGGGGGTGCTGCTTCAGAAATTTTTTAGCCTTTGTTTTAAAATTGGGTAAAAGTAAAAAAATGTGTAAAAAAATTATTCAGGAACTTGATAAAATCCTAAGAAAAAAAACCAAACACTTTTTACTTACTTTAACTTAAATTGTTACAGTTCAAGCTTGATCTATTCATTTAAAAATGAAATCCATTCTTCTTCTTTTAATTTGCGCAAAAAGTTCAATAATTTTCTCATTGATCTCTGAATGACAATCGAGGAAATTTTTATCCACTTAAAGTACTGCAAGCGCATTTAGTCTTTCAGTTAAATGAAAGAACCGAAAAAAATGAATTAAATAGAATAGCTGTGAGCAGAATAATAATCTAACTCTACAATCTTCTACACTTTATCACATTCAAGAATATGGCACACGGTTTTTAAGCACAACACACGCTGAGTAAATAAAAACTTCCTTCCACCATCACGCCATAGCCGGAACTGCGAGAGCAACAGTACTCTCTCAATCTGGCAGTCCCGCCTTCCTCCCTACTCCCATCCTATGTGAGCATGCGCACAACACTCAAACACCACGTCGCTAGCACTGTGAAGCACACAGTTCCATACAAAGATTTCTGTATCTTTTTCATAAACTGGGGGATGCTACTGAAGTACTGACATTAAGCTTAAGGAATATATATTGTACTACAATAATAAAGAATTAAAGAACAGAGGACTCATCATATTAAATGTTATCGATAATATCAAGTGGAAATATGGAATGCTGCAGTTCCGCAGTGCCTATACATGAGCCGCCACTTCATAATACCGACTAACAGAACATAATATGCCAGGCCAGAGTTGATGGTCATATAATCTCAACTAATGACAACGAGGCAAAGAGTACGCCAGCTTCCTTATTTGATCTATGTTACCGGGATTGGCTGAGACGTTGCTACTTTGTCTCTATTCCAAGATATTTCCCCCATCCCCCACCTGTGTTAAAATACCTGCCAAGATGTTACAGATTCAAACTATCTTAGTAATTATTATTGTCGAATTACCTTAACGTACTGACCTAACATACAATGCGTCTTGAAACCTCCTCTTTTTCCTCCAGGAACTGGTTTTCTCAGCACCGCCACAGACGTTGTGGGCTTGAACATGTCAAGAGGAATACATGATAGGCGTGTTATTTTTATCTTATTAAAAACTAGCGCTAGTGGCGCTCGGAGCAGTCGAATGATCAGCTGTGTGCTGTTAAGAGGGGATCAGTGTTTGCCGCGGGGGTATTATGACAAGTCAAACCGGTGGTCTGAAAAACACTGCCAGGACTGCTGTGAAGAGAACAGTAACTCCAGATACATTCCAACCTTTGTTTGGAAAACCAAATAGCTTATTCCGTGATCTTCAAGTTTGATCAGGATTGTTTGTAATAAATAATAACAGGAATACATATTTAAACCAGAATGATATTTCCTGTTTTCAAAGTACGCAATTTTACGATACATTCTCAATAAATTAAGAGGAGTAATTGCATTATGAATATCAATTTCCATTTTAATTATTATGCCTTTCTACAACAACAACAACAAAATTAAAATAATAATCATATATCCTATTAATCATTTTCATTTTGATTAATAATTAGCATTATGATTTTATTAACTTGAATTGGAGTTGAACCTGTTGAAGAAATACGTATATATAAATGATTTAAAGGGAAGCTTGATATTAAAAGCCAAAATATAATAATTTTATATTGGTATCTTAAACGAGGTTAGGTGAGTATGGTTGGGTTTTTGAAAGTTAAATGGTAACGCGAGTTGGGGTCCATATTTTTGCAATAATTAGCACAAAAGAATATTTTTGACAAAATAAAGAAAATACTGCTTGAGTAGGTACTTTTTAATTTAATTTTCTACAAATCTACACAACTCCAACAGTCCTTGAATACTTATAAAAAGTACTTCAGAATTTGAAATAAAAGTTTTCTCTTCATTTAAAAAAAAAGATTATGTTCAAATTTCCGTAATACTAATCATAAAAAATTCAAATATGTTGATAATACTATGAGTAGAAAAACTAAACGTGTCTACTGTAGAAATATTTTATTTATTTCTGCCAAAACAAATCGTTGTGGTAAAAAATGCAAAAATAATTACCATAAATCACGTTCCCTTCTATCCTTCCTTAAACTAGACGCTTTATTATTATTATTTGAAATGTTTAACCCTCACTTTTTTTTAGCACCATGTATTACTACCCGTTTGAGTTATACGCCTATGTACTAATTACTCTAATGTGTTAGAGATTAAAAAGGTTTAATGTATATAAATTGTGCCCGCATTTTCGTGAAGAGAGAGTGGAAACCATTTAGGGAAAACTATTCTCAATGCACCCAACTGACATCGAACCCTGAAATCCCCGTCTTCAGCAGTCTACCCTATTGTGAGAGTAGCACCTTGGGCCATGCGGCTACTGACGCGAGTAGCGTGCACTTTCTAAACTGAATGATTATTTCAGCACACGACATATAAACTAAAATTATAACAGATACAACACACTGCCCCCGGCCGTTAATCTATCACTGGGATAGGGGGAAACCCACATTTCACTAATGATAATTATTTAGGTCATCTGGGAATCGATCCGGGGACCATTAGATTAATCTGCAGACAAGCTACTGATTAAGCTATGTTGTCGGTCAGTTTGACTTATTAAGATAGATACTGACCCTATCCATCTACACTGAAGGTATATTTCTACACGGTGGTTTTCTATATTATCTTCAGGAACATTCATGGGAAGATTCCACTTCAGTGGCCGAATGGTCTATGGAGACACTATCGTGTTCAACTGGACTTCTGAAGACGGAGGTATCAGCGTTCGAATACAAGTCAGGTCCACTAAGGATTATTTTTAATAAATGGTTTCCCACTCTCCTTCCACGCAAAGATGAGTCTATTACCTATAAAATGCTTCCTTTCCCATCCCTACCCCATTAGATTAATCATGGTATATGTGCATAACCTGAACAAATATTATACTAATGGGGTAGGAGTATAGAATATATAATATTTGTATCGGTATTTGTGTGGAGAAGGGAAAATAACACTTTTGGTACATCCAGCCGGGCTTTGAGCCCTAACCTCCCAATCACTTGCGAGCCACATTAAATGTTTTGTTATTTTAGTCCACGTGCCCAGTGGCACAGATCGTACATTTTGTTGTTTATTCAATTTAGGTATTAACCTAAAGCCGTGTTTTCCAAAATGTGATAAAATAAGTAGTTCAGGGGGTATGTGACTTAAAACCAAGTTTTATTAAGAATAATATATTTTCACCCACTTTGGGTGGCCGCATGATCTAAGGCGTGCTACTATCGTAGTAAACTAAACTGACGATGACGGGGAAATTGATGTTCGAATCTTGGTCGGGTGTACTGTGGTTTTTCTAAAATGATTTTACATTCTACCTCCACGTGAATGCAGGTACACTTCATATAAACAGGCGTGGATTCAGCGGGGGTCAAAGGTTCAGTTGACCCCTCTGTGAAAGTGTGATAGCTAGAAAACTAATAAAAAAAAGTTACAATTTTAGAAAGAAAATACAACATAGATAAATTATACACTTTTTTATCCGTTTACGTGCAGACATCTCTTAAGCCTGGTTCACATGTGCGTTATTCATCCATGATCAATCAATATTCGACTAATAATCCCCCGAGAGTAGTTCATCCACGAATACCGAATATAGAGTATGGGTGGACAGCAGAAGTGGTGGAACTGTGGGGGACTCTGCCCCCTGGAAATAATTTGACCCTCCCTGGAATAAATCCCCCCTCCCCAAATATATTTCAAATCCTCTTATATTATCGAATATAAAGCTTAAAGATGCCCTTAAATAAAACTCCAAATGACTTCTAGATGCATTCTATTGTCAAAAATTTGCCGGAGAAGACCGCTTCAATTAACTACTAGACTAGACACATCTAACTGGCAGAAAGAGTCGGTGAAGGACAGCTCTAAATAGCTTCTAGATGCATATAATTTTAAAGAATTTACAGGTGAGGACCACTCCAAATAGCTTAGTTTCTGAAATAATTCAATTTTCAAAATTTTGTCGATGGAGGACCACTTAAAATATTATCTTCTAGAGAAATCTAATCATCGTAGAACATTAAGGTGAGGATCACTCTAAATCGCTTTGAAGGGCATCCAAATTTGAAAAATTTATCGGTGAAGAGCACTTTAAATAGCTTATAAAACAATCTTATTAAAATAAATTATGGCGAGGACCACTCATAGATTCTAGAACGAACCATTATTTAAAAAATATTGAAGGAAAGTCACTCCAAATGGTTTATAAAAACTATCTGATTTAAAAAAAAAAATTGGGTAGGATGACCACGGTTTAAAACATACATAAAATTAATTGTGAACGAGATACTATTAGACGGCTTCAAACAGAAATTTAACATTTTAAGTAACTATGTTATTTATAATTATTACTCCCTATGAAAATGATCTGGATCCACCCCTGCCCATAAATATAACCTTCCTCAGTCATAAAACCACTAGCGTAATTATTTCATAAGTGTATATAACCCAAACTGTTAGCAAGACGTGGTACTAAAAAATATTTATATACTCGTATTTTTATAATAGGAGATTCGATAAAGATACTAAAGAAGAGTTTGGCTTGACATCATGGTTTATTTAAGCCTTTCTTACTCTCTATAACGACTTTATTTAGATCATTACCAAAGCTTTTATTTTAGCAGTATTACTACCCGTTCAGGTTATATACTTATTACGTTTATGAGGTAAGGATGAAGAAGATAACATTTAGAGGAAGTGACCCACCTTTACGTGGAGGTAAAGTGGAAAATCATTTAGAAAAAACACTCTTAGTACACCCGAACGGAAATTGAGCCCCGATCTCCTATCATCGGTAGTCTAGTCTATTGTGAGTGTGACGAATAAGTTCTCTAACAATTAAACCCTTATGTTTAATTATAGTGTTAATTCAGAAAAACACTGAACCGGTAGTTTGTTGTTCTACTGCATGACGTCACACGTTTCAGGCATAGTTTGAAAATCGTCGAATAAAGATTGTCTCTCTTAACTTCCACCATAAGAGCCGTTGTTCGGTACCATATCTTGGCAGCCGTCTGCATTCTAAGATTGATGTATTTAGAACCAAAACATTTTAGACAAATAAGAAAACAAAAGAAATACAAGATTAAAAAAAAGTCCCTCCAACAAGACGTTAACGATCCACCTTCGAAGAAATGTCAGTACTCCAGGGATTTTTTTTCTATCTTCATGACCAACTGGAAGGGCTATAAAATTAAATATTTAAAAAATAAATTTAGAAGGTTGAAAGTTTTTAATACGCTTCATGGTGGTCGTAAACACACGAAGGGAGGAAGTGGCGTGGGAAGGAGATTGAAAAACCACCCTTAGTAGACCCTACCGGAATCTGAACCCCGATATCCCCGTCTTCAGCAGTCCAGTCTAAAACGAGAATGACACCTTAGACTATTAAAACACTGTAGCAGGCTTATAAAATAATTTATATTCAACTTTGTTGTAGTTAAAAAACGGATACAATTTTTACTGTTCTCAATTCAACTGTTTATTTTCTTTTAAGTAAAAAAGGGATGGGAGGGGGGGGGGATGAATCACCATAATAATATAACGTCTGATTCGAGCTGTATTACCTACCTAAGCTACCATCCAAATTTCACAGGAAGGGCCTTTTAAAAGATACAAACGTATTATTCTTTTTGCAACCAACATTGATAAAATGAAAAGACGTGTATTAATCACAACTTGTGAATGTGTGGAATGCCAAACCTCCACCGTGGTTCGGATTCCACGTTAAACTGTAGGTCCTTCATTTCATCTCACAATCACCCTACCATTACACAATTAGCGTAAGTGCGTACAACCCGAACGGGTACTAAGACGCGATGCTAAAAATTATAAACATTGATAAATTGTTAATATTTTATATGTATTTATATACTAACATCTATCAAAGTTGACAGCTAAAGACCACATGAATTTACATTTTAGTAAATGAAAGTAGATCCAGTACGTACATTTTCTTGCTGTCAAATAAGGTTATTCCTATGAGAATTGGACTGAAGGTGTTATTCTTGGAATGAGACAGGCTTTTAAAACAATAACCAGAAGGTCTAAGGCGCTTATAGCCCAGATATGTTTCAGTTCCATGAATATAATAATAATAATAATAATAATAATGATAATGATAAAAGTTTCATCTTATGCAAACCAAGAATGTGACCTTTGAACTCCGTGTAAACTATTCCAAGCGATCTCTCTCTCTCTCTCTCAAACACCGCAGGTGTCATCTCATAGCCCTCGAACCCAATTTGAATACTCGCTGCTAAACATATTTATAGTCAATAAAGATCTTAGTAGAGATTCCTTAGAGCAGTGGTTTCTTAACTTTGCTTTGCAGAACCCTCTACCCCTACTCCTTTTACTTGACAAATATATAACCCACCTTCCCCCCTAAATCCAAATCAGTGGTCACGTGATATAAGGCGTAAATATCGCGCAATAATTGGGAGGTAGAGGTTTGGATCTAATCTGCACTGGTTTTCTAAAGCGGGTACACTTTTCTCTAAGTCGGCAATTTATCGACTCGCCACACTCGATTATATTAGAAATCCCAGCAACTCGCCACAATCATTTTTTAGAGGAAAGTAGAGGCATTGTAGTAAAACAAATGAGAACGTGATATATTTATCCTAAACAATTCTTTTAGCTCCTCGTGCGGGACATTTATTTTCATTTCCTGCACATATTTGAGGTAGAAAATTCCCATCCGCTCCCATCGTCAACACAATTGCTAAACAAATAGTCTGAAAACTAGAATAGGTTCATATTAGGTGCTAGGCTAGGTTAGGCTAGGTTAGTTATTTCCATAATAACCGTGGTTGATCTTTGCGATAGCACGAAGCGCTTGGGTGCCATGACCATGGGTTACGGAAGACGCGTGCTGAGTGGATGAGTATCTGACTGACAATGGCATCTGGCACGTTGATAGATAAACAATGGGATGTAAACAGTAGACCTGATAAGAGTTGAGGAATTGCCCTCTAAGTTACCCTTCTAATTCCAACCCCTCTTGGATTAGGTCGCTGATAACCACGTAGTTATTATTTTTGCACTACATCCTCTTTATAGCAACCCTTTCCAAAAATCACAACCAAATAGATAATGTTAAGTAGGCTGTTTTTTTATATTTTATTAATCATTGTTTATTACAGTGTATTGTAATGTACTATTATCTCGAAAAAAAATTTGTTGGCTATTCACACACGTTGATGAAATAAATGGACACAATCGCATAAACTTTCTCATATGTTTACTATAGAAACAAGAAAATGTTCAAAAACAGGATTTCGGTAAACTATTCTTAATTAAGTTTTCATTTTAAAATCAAACACACTATCTTGTTAATAGTAAGAAATGCTCCTTATACATACATTTTAAACCAAATTGTTTAAAAATATTGTTAACAAAGTTAAAATTTAAAAAAATAAATTAGACCTATTTGTAAACAATTATAGCATTTTTCTTGATTTGAAAAATTAAAAATTAATTCTTATTTATAATGAAAAACTATTCACAGATAATCATTTTAAACTCAATCTGCAAAGAAAATTCCAAAAATGTTCAAATGTTCTATAATTTGTCGTAAGAAAACTACCCTTAAATTAATTTACTGTAGAAATATAAACATCGATCATGTAAAATAGTCCCCATATATCAATTTTGAACAAAATCGTTAGAGATACTTTAAAAAAAAATATCAAATATTACAAAAATAAGTCACCAGTAAACTAATCTAATTAAAAAAATAATCTTTATAAATTATAATGCAAAAACCTAAACAGGTACCAATTTGGAACCAAATCACTAAAGCCATTTTAAAAAATATTCAAATTTTAAAAAAAATCATCAGTTTCCAAAACATTTCAAATTTTCGAGAATCACTCTTCAGTAAACTACTCTTTAGTGAATTTTACCAAAAAACCAAGTGTACAGTGTTATTTGTAAGGTCAAACACTTACTACATCTACATTTTGAACCATGTTAAAGCCACAAAAAAAGATATTCCGGAATTTAAAAAAAATATCCCTCATCATCAAACCACCGTTAATTTGAGGGCTAGGGACAAAATAAAAAAAATCCCGTGGTATGGACCTAGAACATCTAGACATCAGGTATGAACAAACCCCAACAAACTGTTTCAGATCCGTGGAAAAGGACAGATACAAACATGGAGATAGAGAGAATAATGTAAAATACACTTTTTTGGGTTTGTACAGACGTGAGAAGCCGAAAATGTTCACGATTACAATACTTTCTCTTGGTATGAGAAAGTAAAATAAACTTATACAAACTATATATATAAGTATTCTACGTCTACTTCAGATTGCATCTTTCAAAATAGTTTCGTGGCAAATATTCACAAGGTTGATAGTTACAACTATCATTACAATTACGATGTTTTAAGTTTAAAGTGTTAAAGTACAAATAAAATAATATGAAAGTTTTACGTTTGGTACAACAGTGTGGTTTCTTGTGACGTCATCGGCTTGTCTAGCCATCGTTTTAGCGTTTTCCTGCAAAACGTCAACCAAGGCGCCGACAAACAGTAAAAAAATAAAAACTTTAAACAGGTTCTATTTGAAACAAAATATTTCCACAGGTTTTAGCGGCTACTTAAAATAAGGTTTTTTAAAAAACTACATATTAATGTGATACAAAGTAGTTTAAAGAAACAAGGGCAGTAGTGCTAACTTAAACAGCCATGAAACAAGTGAGGCCAACCTAAACACACACGAATAACACGAGGTAAAAGAAACAAATTAAAAATGATTGAGTGAGATAAAATAATATTATTTACCTATATCAACTTAAAACAACTTGTTTTTTTAAAAAAGAGCTCTAGATGTTTGAACACGAAAAGGCGTGCCAACAAAAATAAAGAATTATTTAGTCAACAATGTCTTAGGCATGGACTGCGTCTATGATCTAGTGGTCCCTGGTTACAACTCCAGAGGTCTCGGGTTCAAGCCCCTGCACTTCCAGAATCTTTCTGTGAAGCGATGGGTCTGAAACGAGGTCAACTCAGCCTTGTGAGGACAGATGAGGAGTTAATTGAATAAACAAGTGGCAGCTCCGATATAGAAAACAGATATTAATGGTCTGAGGGTTCATTGTGCTCACCACATGACACCCTCTATACGCAAATGTTGGCACTATCTTCGCTAATGGTGGTGGCCGCTCGGTTGGTAAAACTCGCTTGTGGGCTCACACAATGGGGTTTTTGTTTTAGACATAGTACTCAAGATAAAAACCAATGTAACAAATATGTCTGCCCATCAGTACATTATGTATACCAGCAATTTTCTTACGAATGGAAATATCCGTCAATTTTAAAAAGTTACCAAATCCACTTTCACGTCTCCACCTCGATGGCGTAGTTAGCTAACTCACTGGTTTCGTGTTGAGCTAGACTGTTGAGGACGGGAATATCGAGGTTCGAATCTCGGTCGGGTAAACTGGGTTGGTTTTCCCTAAATGGTTTTCCACTCTCCATTCACGCAAATGTGGACTCACTTCCTATGTATTCAACCTTCCCAATTTCTAACTCATTAGAGTAATTAGTACTTGAGCGTATAGCCCGAGCGGTTAGTAAGACGCGGTGCTAACTTAGTATAGTATACTATCACGTATTCATACTTCAAATCATGTTATCTGCAGCTGTCACTTTTGATAGATACAATACAGGTGACCTGGCGGTCTAGAGGTAAGGTGTCAGACTTCTGTGTTGGGGTCCAGGGTTCAATCCTCTTTCATGGTACAGATTTATCTGATTACCAAACCCTTCCCTCACCTCTGACAAGACGTGTATTAATCACAACTTGTGAATGTGTGGAATGCCAGGCATCCACCGTGGTTCGGATTCCACGTTAAACTGTAGGTCCTCAATTTCATCTCACAATCACCCTATCATTGTGCACTAGCGTAAGTGCGTATAACCCGAACGGGTAGTAAGACGCAGGGCTAATAATAATAATAATAATAACAATACCTATAAATAACATTAATAATATCGTAAAATGTTATCAATGTTGACATAAAAAAGTTTTGTATATTATAAAAGAAGCTACAAGTGTCCACTCGTAAGAAAGTCAAGGTATAGCCTACAATTATACACAGTAGCGTGGGAGTTTGTTGTTTTATCACCGTTACTTAATAAAACACCTATGGATGAGGAGGATAGTCAAATTAAAAGTAGAAAATAACAATTAATAATAATAAAAAGCTCCAGCACGCTCAGTCAGTTCCGAAAAAGTATTTTCCTGTCATCCTTGATAGTTTACGATGTGAGTCCACCACCTTACACTGCTTGATTACAGATGTGGTACAAGATTTTATTTACCTTGTTTACCCTCCAGCCCATCGCGTCTCACTATCCATACGGATTTATGCGCAGTTTAATTACTATATTATTATTATTATTATTATTATTATTATTATTATTAGCACCGCGTCTTACTACCCGTTCGGGCTATACGCACTTACGCTAATGTGTAATGGTAGGGTGATTGTGAGATGAAATGAAGGACCTACAGTTTAACGTGGAATCCGAACCACGGTGGAGGCCTGGCATTCCCCACATTCACAAGATGTCTTGTCAGAGGTGAAGGAAGGGTTTGGTAATCAGATAAATCTGTGCCGGGACCGAGGATNAATCAGATAAATCTTTGCCGGGACCGAGGATTGAACCCCGGCCACCAGCACAGAAGTCTAACACCTTACCCCTAGACCGCCAGGTCCCCCTTAATTACTATAATGGGTTAGTGATTAAGAAGTAAAATTTTAAATATAAATGTACTTGCAATGTAAATTTTAAAAAAAATCACCCTCAGAATATCCAGAGGGGATTCTAACCCCAACTTTACCACCACCGGAAAACTAAGATAGTCGATTCCGACACTTAGGATCAAATATGTAGTAAAAATTTTAAGGTAATCCTACACCCCATTTGACCTGGGCTGCATGCTAATCGTATACTACGAGACTGGCTTACAACCGCGTTCCCACCGATGCTGGTAAAAAACTGTTGTTTACCCACAATCGGGGTATACAGCGGTTAGGTTTGCTCATTGCGTGTAGTTCGTATCCGCACCGAAAGTAACTACTCCACCCCCTATAGCCCCCCCCCCCTTATCCCCTGCAGTAAACATGGTAGTCGNCCCCCCTTATCCCCTGCAGTAAACATGGTAGTCGCTACCGGGGGCGTTAACAAGCTGCCGTGGGGACACATTAGAACGTGCTAAAAGTGACACCAAGACTCGAAACACAAGGTTAGCGGATCCGTGAGTACAGGTGCTTGAGCCAACATTAGACGGACCAGAAAAATAAACTACAGTTGTCTCAAGGATCGAGGTGGGCATGGTTTCCAACACGAGACAGATACGGACAAAAACATTTTGAGACTATATTACTCTATACTTGGTGGCAAGCGCTGAGACAACTGCATACATATATATATTTTAAATCACTGCGTCTTACTACCTGTTCAGGCTGTAGGCTTATATGATGATTATTCTAATGGGGTAGGGATGAGGAAGAAATGATTTTATAGGTAATATACCTGCATTTGCGTGGCAGAAGAATGGGAAACCTTTTAGAAATAACTTACCTCAAGAGACACGACCAGGATTCGAGACTCGATCTCTCCATCATTAGCAGACGGATATAACATGAGAGAAAGCCTTATACCATTTGGCCTCTGAAGTGGATCTGCATGTTCTACGAAGGAAATATCTTAACTTGCCCTCACCTGCAGTCGGTGGCAAGCTGTGAGGGAATTATCAGTCTTACTTTGATTATAAATACATCATATTCGTATATTATATATTTAAACCTTCTTAGTTCCTATCTTCTAGTTTAAATATGAGAATAAATGTACCCGAACTTTCGTGAAGGTGGAGTGGGAAATCATTCAAAAGAAACCTCTGTACAGTCATCCAGGACTTAAAATACCGACCTCTTCAACTATTCAGATAAGATTAGACTAACGCCTTTGTCTGTGTTTCCACCGGTGTGGTTGTAGAAATGTGTCATAAATGTTGTTGACTAATATATTTGAAATATTTACATATCTTTGTAGAGCGGGAAAGAGTATACCTACTATTTATGGATGATCACGACACAAAACTAATAAAGAAGCACACTAACCAACGCCCAGAAAGTTGTCACCTATATACGCCAGGAAAAAAAAGAAAAAAAATTCTTGAAAGCGTTCTCAATAACCTGACACCTGTCTTGACAGCGTGTCCGTCAAAACTAGGTTCATAAACCATCTTCTCAACTCTCCGTCGACTTACACGCCGATAAATCAACCAAGGACTAGCTATAAACCCTCAAATCTAAACACGACTTTCATCACCGGGACATTAAACACTTACTATATTTACCCGTCATTAAAAAATATCGGTCAGGAGTGGAAACATTTAATAAGGTGGTACGTGCCATAGTCTTCAGCATCTTTTTTTCTTTTAAACATCGATTATTAATACTTTTAGGTGTCTCAAGGTCTTAATTTTTTTTCCCCTCCTCTTTTGAACTTACAAGATTGCTCTGAAAGATATTGTTTATGTTTTATTTGTGATCGTTCAAAGGCACACAACTCCAAACCGGGGACGAATGGGTGAATTTCCGTTGGGACTACATCCCAGCACGCCTGGGTAATCAGCGTTCGGAATATTATAATTACGACGAACTCCGAACTAATCGTGAGGTTCCCGATAAATACCCAGCCTAAAGCTTCATTCACACGTTCACCGAAAATATTATTATTATTATTATTTAGCACCGCGTCTTACTACCCGTTCGGGTTATACGCTTTAAGTACTAATTACGCTAATGGATTAGGAATTGGAATGGTTGAATTAGAGGAAGTGAGCCCACATTTACGTAGAGAGAGAGAGAGAGAGTGGAAGACCACATAGGAAAAATCACCCCCAGTTCACCCGACCGAGATTCGAACCTTGATCTTCCCATCCTCAGTAGTCGAGCTCAACACGACTAGCGCGCTAGCCAACTATGCCACCGAGGCGGGTTTTCACTGAAAATAGAAATCAGAATTTGCTAAGTGGTTCAGCAATTCACAGGATGTATGTTGACACATGATGAATTGCAAAGTTAACTTAAAGCAACTTATTATAAAAATAATTTATTTTCAAGTGGTTAAACGTATATTTTATACCATTATCTCGATGGATGTTTTCAAATTATAGCTCTGTGACGTGACACAATCCAAAACATCGATACACACGCTTTACATTTACGGGTTATTTCAAATCTCCTCACAAAGGCCAACAAAGCTGTCCGTTGCTTCTGGATGTAGAGCGCATGCGTTGTCAAATGCGCATGCGCACTAATATGAGATGGTTGATTCTGAGATTTGATTGGTTCTCCTGTTTCGAACATCAGAAGTAGAGATGAGTTGAACTTTAGCGGAACAGCTTTCACCGGTGAGGCGGAAATCTTGTGATTGGCTTAAAGCTCTCCACGTGACCACGTTTCTACACTGCGCTAGTTATTCGGCGTACGTGTGAATCCACAATAAGTCCACGTTACGAATTCAAACATTAAGCCATTTGAAGATCATCGCAAGAGAATGGGTAAATGTTGTGGGATCTATGTGGTAAGCACCTTTTAGAAAACATAAACCTATTTTTTTAAGTCGACAATAATAAAATTTTATTGTATTATCAGTATTATCACATAGGTATTGATAGTATAACTTATATCAAAAAATACAGCTGCAATTCCCATGACTTGCAGTATGAACACGTGAAAGTAGATCTGGTAACTTTGCTAGCTACCAGATAAGGTTATGTCTATGAAAAATGAACTGTAGCTAATCAAATCGTGATGACGTGGCGACCCCACGGATTTTAGGTGGCTCAGATGATTTGTTCAGCTGGAGCTAAACGTGGCAGCGTAATCTGACTCCTTTAAGGAGGGATGGAAGGGGACGCGAGAAAATACCAGTGTTTTTTTGCAGTATTTATGGTCTTTTCTTTTGCCAAAGTAAAAAAATATATTATTTCAGTACAAACCTAGAGTTTAATTTTATTCACTTGTTGATATCAACAGTTCCCGAATATATCTCATGAGAATAGCGGCATTATCTAACAAACTTTTTTAAATTAAGAAAAAAAAAAGTTGTCATTAAATTCCAGCACACTCTTCACAAATATTCGAGAAATTTTGATATCACCATGTGAAGAAAATTAAATTCGATGTTTGTACTGGAGCAATATTTTGTTTATTTTAGCAAAAAAAAAATGTTTTGCCATAAAAACCGTAAAAACCCTGTCTTTTTCTCGCGTTCCTTCTATTCTACCTTAAACGGTCCATACACAATCAGACAATATTCCGTAAACTACTGATGCGATACACAACATGTGGTTCCACACACTGTGCAACATAATTATGATTCATCAGTTCGAGTTGAAAGTCAGTGAGGGAGGTATATCTGAAGCAGCGTGTTTAGCGATAATCATTGAATGTGCTTCGTAACAAAAAATACATATTAGCCCCGCGTCCCGTTCTTGCTATACGCCTATGGAGTAATTACGATAATGTGTTGTGAATGAGTAAGGATGAATTAAGATGAATTGTACCCTCATTTGCGCGTGGCGAGATGGTGGGAGACCATTTAAGAAAAAACCATCCTCAATACATCCAACCGGGATCGAACCAGGCTCTCCCCTTAATTGGCAGTCTAGTCTATCGCAAGAGTAAGACCTTACAGTATTAGATAATGCAGCCACCGAAGCGGGTCGGAAGAAAATAAAGCGGCTAAACGGAAAGCTGAGAATGTGTAATTTTTTTAATTTTTTCTAAGTGCGTCATGTTTCGCGTTTTTCAAATAGCGGTTTTCGTTCACATCACTTTTCTATTTCTAAACTTACAGAAGATCACGGTCTAAATTCTCTTCTGAATACTTTATTTAATGATGTTGACGCCACTATATAACAAAATTAATTAAAAGCTGAACCTCAAGTTACCAACTGTTGTGCAACATTACTTGATCTAGCCCCCACATTGTACCAACTGTTGCACAAAAAAATCCAAGAACGTTGGTTTTGTTCAACCCGTTGCACAATACTTCATGGTCATTATTCTTACACAGAAACCTATGTTGTACGAATTATTTGATAGTTTAAGACGGGAATGGTCGGGGGACCTTTAGATAAGTAAATAGAATGTCTACTTATTGTGTTGAGGGTCACAGGCTCAATTCTCGTCACATACAAAAAATATTTTCATTGCTGAAATTGGGCTATCACCTTACACAGTGGTTAATTGACTGCAAGGGGACTGAGAGGGATGTATGTTCTAGAGATAACTTAGTTTGTAAGTCATGTGTTGTTCCAATCAGTTGTTTCATAAGATGTATGCTTTTATTATCATTGCATCTTTCTATCTGCTCAGGTTGAACGTTTGTATGATAATTACTCTAAGGAGGTAGGGATGAGGAAGGAAGCATTTTATAGGTATTCCACCCTCATTGGCGTGGAAGGTGGGCAGGGAGCCATTTAGGGAAAACCACCATCAATAGACCCAATCGGGATTCAAACCCCAATCTCCCCGATTATCAGCAGGTCAGTCTAACATGAGAGTGACGCCTTAGACCATTCTGCCATTGAAGCAGGTTAGGTTCGTGTTAAATTCACGTAACAAAATTGGAAGAAAAATAAAATTTTCCGCATTCTTAATAGTCGAATGCTATTAAATTGAAATTACTTTATTAAACTAACGTTTAAAAATATATATATACTAGAGTAGATTACGAAAAATGAATTTAAATATTCTAATTTAAATATCCTACTTTGTAAAAATATTTTGTTGTAAAATCCACGTTTGCTTAGTTTCAATTTTAAAATTTGTGCATCGTGTCTTACTACTCGTACGGACTATCCGCATGTTTACACTAACGGGGGATGAGAAAGGTAAAGCTTATAGGAAATGTACCTTTATTTGCGTGAAGTGAGAATAGGAAAAAATTTAAAAAACCTCCTCAAAGTATTTAACCGAGATTTCAACCCCGACCTTCCAAACATCGGCAATCCAGAACATTGCGAGATTGACGCCTTAGTTTTTGTGACCACTGAAGCAGGCTCATTGCTTATAAAATAATTAAATCAAAATAATTTTCTATTTATAACTAATTAATTTATTAACTTTTCAAAGCAGTGACTGTAAGTATGAAGTAGTATATATGAGTCCTGATTACGCTAGAATAGTTGGGACTAATTTCTTGTCATTTCTTCAAAAAAGTAGCTGCAGCAAATGAGTTGTTGAACCTCCTGAGGATCATACACTAGCCAGGGCTACGTTCCATCATTTCCTCAATTAAAGTAGCTGCAGCAAATGAGTTGTTGAACCTCCTGAGGACCTTACACTAGCCAGGGCTACG
>CABEEJ010009082.1:557-20351 GCA_901482245.1 Timema douglasi
CCCCCCTGAATGTTTTCTTGCAGACACTATGCAAATGTGACTGCATTTCCTTTGAATTTATAGTAGTGGGGGTTCAAATTTTTAAGTTTATAGAATGATGTTAAGACTTACTATTGAACCCTAAGAAATAAGAACATTGTTATTTAATACAGTAGTTGTGGAACTTTATTTGTGTAAGAAAGACGGTGGCATCGGCAAAGTAACAAAAACGTTTTAGAGACTCTACCCTCCTCTCATCCTACGAAAGTATGCTACGTATCCCTATCTTGATCTAGTTCTATCTAGTCCACCTCATTACACTCTATCTCTTTGAGGTTCAATATAATATTACTCCCCTGTCTGCGCATTGGTCTTACCATTGTATTTACCGGTCAATACCCTGAACATGGTTTTAGAGTTTCCCCATTCGTGCTCCATGCCCTGCCTATTGTAATTTATGAGGTTTTATTATCCTGACAATGTATTGCGATGAGTACAGGGTATTTAGCTCACTCTTAGTAACCTCCTCCACTCATGTTTCATAATGTTCTTGTACTATATCAATGTAATAGTGTCAAGGTTTTACTAGAATTAAATTTCATCTTATAGTTGCTTTAGTTAACACACGGAGCCTGAGCTGGAATCATAAAATTTCCTCAAACTAAATTACTGTATTTATCTGAATCTAAGACGAGTTTTCCCCCAAATTTGTAGCTTCAAAATCTAGGGGTCGTCTTAAAATCGCAAACTAAGGATTGGGTTAGGGCTATATCAAAAGATAACATTTTACATCCTTATTTAATATAAATACAATAGTGCAGGGCTGCCTTTTTTTACATTTTCCGGGATTTTAAAGGTTTAATACAAATCACAGGATATTTGGTTATTTTCACAGATTTTTAGGCTATTTTTTAGGTTATCTAAAAATAACTACCTAGTTGTAACCCGATACCTCAATACACATAGTATCAACTGGTATCGCAATAATCGATACTATACGCTAAAAAATCTCGATACCACTCTTTAGTATTCAACACGATATTTGTGGGGGGTCTTGGATTCAGGTAAATATGGTAAATTGACCCCAATCAACTCGCCACAAGGTCTACATTCATGAAAAAAGAGATTTTAAAAATTATTTTTTGTTTTGCGGTAAAAAAATATTGAGTTTTTCGAGTGTGGCCCACTGAACATTCTCAAGCCATACCAGCGTTAACTCGGCAAACACTCCTTCCCAAAGGATCCTTCTAACTACCATCGGCTAAACTACGACAAAGTTAATGAATGCCTCTTGAAGGAAATCAATCGTTACTGCACAATCCCTCAACCTAGTTTTATTTTATCGGAACTCGGGAGGGAGTGTGAAACGGGCAACACAACTTCTTAAAAGGGGGGTGGGGGGGCAAAGGGTACCATCTCCCAAAATTTTCTTCTCTCCCCTTCAAGTCATCTAGTATTTAAATCATCCTCCTTAAGCTCCTCTTTCCCTAAAACCTTTCCTCCTAAGATTGTGTCTGATCCAGTTTGCTTTACGCTGAAGAATCACACCCAAAATGGATTTCTTCTCACCCACTTTTCTTTAGACTTTTTCATTTGTCACACACTGTCTGTCCATGAATATGATTATATATCCCTTCTCTATTAGGAAGTTGTGTTGGATATTTCACAATCCCTCCTGATATGTTCCATTAGAATGAAATCTAGATCAAGGGATTGGGTGGTAACGATCAGTTTTCTTCAAGAGGCAGCAGTGTAAAGTGTGAACTGCGTTCTTTTCATTGTAAAAGCCATATTGTGTTCGCCTCTTTTATATATTTCTATCCATCTTTCCTCTACCTTCTTCCAAATATAATACTATTACCTCATTAAAGATTTTAAAAAACTGATAGGTAAAACTAAATCAAAGTGAGCCTTAAAAAATAAACTAAGAAGGTGATAGAATTATTTTGAATTTATTTATTTATTTATCAGTTTAAAAGGAGTATTTTGAAGAGAAAAAATGTGGTCTACCTATTCAATTAGTATTACACATTTAAAGTTGCATTGTAAAAAATGTACAATAATGGTTTAAGTACATTCACCAGTTTAGGTGGTGCACATAGAAATATAATTAAAGTATAAATATGTTACACAATAAGTACACATAACAACATACACATAAACACAATAATCAAACAACAACAAACTACAGTAAAGGCCTTGTTCCAGGCCTGTTATTTCTTCATTATCGTAAACACACTCTCTACAACAAACATTAACATTATGGAGTCTAATAAAAGTATATTCAATATCTGACAAAGAGATGTATTATCTGTTTAATTAAGAAAACAAGGAATAATGACAGCCGTCAGTGCATCAGTGTGCATCCACACAGTAATCACAATAGATCTCCAAATGACTGCAGCTCCTCTATTGGCCAGTAACTGTATTACTTGTCCAAGTGACTGTAGCTCCTCTAACGGCCAGTAGCTGTATTACTTGTCCATAAGACTGTAGCTCCACTAATGGCCAGTAGCTGTATTACTTGTCCGTAAGACTGTAGCTCCTCTAAAGGCCAGTAGCTGTATTACTTGTCCGTAAGACTGTAGCTCCTCTATTGGCCAGTAGCTGTATTACTTGTCCGTAAGACTGTAGCTCCTCTATTGGCCAGTAGCTGTATTACTTGTCCGTAAGACTGTAGCTCCTCTATTGGCCAGTAGCTGTATTACTTGTCCGTAAGACTGTAGCTCCTCTAATGGCCAGTAACTGTATTACTTGTCCAAGTGACTGTAGCTCCTCTATTGGCCAGTAACTGTATTACTTGTCCAAGTGACTGTAGCTCCTCTAATGGCCAGTAAATGTACTACTTGTCCACAAGATTATAGCTCCTCTAATGGTCAGTAGCTGTATTACTTTGCCATAAGACTGTAGCTCCTCTAATGGCCAGTACCTGTATTACTTGCCCATAAGACTGTAGCTCCTCTAATGGCCAGTAACTGTATTACTAGTCCAAATGACTGCTGCTTTGCTAATGGCCAGTAACTGTATTACTTGTCCAAGTGACTGTAGCTCCTCTAATGGCCAGTAACTGTATTACTTGTCCACAAGATTATAGCTCCTCTAATGGCCAGTAGCTGTATTACTTGTCCATAAGACTGTAAGCTCCTCTGATGGCCAGTACCTGTATTACTTGCCCATAAGACTGTAGCTCCTCTAATGGCCAGTAGCTGTATTACTTGTCCAGGTGACTGCTACTTTGCTAATGGCCAGTAACTGTATTACTTGTCCACAAGATTATAGCTCCTCTAATGGCCAGTAGCTGTATTACTTGTCCATAAGACTGTAAGCTCCTCTGATGGCCAGTAGCTGCACTACTTGTCCAACTTGAGCTTCAGTTTCAACACCAGAAAGGCTACTATTCTGAGTAGAAAGAAAAAGCCAGCCAGAGCAACCACATCCACCCAATAGCGTCCTTGGTCCATGTCCAGCTCTTCGAGGAACGTAGCAGGGTTCTTGAAGTGACAATACGCCTCAGAACACTTGAGCTTGGCTCGGCCATACCCGTAAATGGAGAGCATGGCCCCCTCGAAGCCGTAGCGGATATAAGATATGTACGGCACCCACTGCAAATAGCTGGGTATGGCGCTGAATGTCACAAAGAAGCCAGAGAACAGAAGGATTGGCACCGATGCCACTGGACCGAAGAACACACCATTCTGCAAAAAAATAATAATATTAATAATAATAAAAGGTGAATTTACCTTAGTGGTAAACATTTTCAGGTTTGATAAGTTGAATAAACTGACAAATTACATCAATTGAAACAGACGTGTAAAATTTGAGTTAACTGTGTCTTGTATTATTTGGTGATTGTATATAAATATGCCCTTTAATAAATTTTGAAAAATGACACGTGGGGTCAAACTCGGGATTCTTGGCTTAGTGCACTAATTCTTTATCACCGAGATATTCGGGATTTGTCCTATTATCACGGTTACGCTTAAATTTTTCTAATGTAAAAATATGATACTGGTTACGGCTACATCCATAACCTAGATATCATTTTGATCTCCCTAGCTTTGCTACAGTAGCCTCGTGGCTTCTTTGGTGCTGACTGACAGCTCACAGCTGACTTCTGACAGTCAAAATTTAGGTATATACCTATAGTTTGACTGTCAGAAGTGACAGCTGCTAAACACATGTTTATGAAGATCAAATGGTTCAGTGTAGGGATACATAATATCGTCTGGTAACTTTTCAAAGCCACCAGCTCTCAGCTGTGAGCTGTCAGTCAGCACCAAAGAGGTCACGGGGCAACTGTAGTCATGTACAGTTAATTGTACAAGTGTTGCTTTCTCAGAGATATGTCTTTATCCTGGTGTCATCTTTCTATATCCACACAATTGATTTTTTAATTTTATACATCACCGTGTCTTATTACCGGTTCAGGTTACACGCATATATGATACTTTCTTTGATGGGGTTAGGGATAAGGAAGGAAACAATTTATAAGGAATATATCCACATTTTCGAGGAGGGAGAGTGTTGATACATTTAAGAAAAATCACCCTCATTAGACCGGTGGTTCCTAAACTGTAGTAAGTACAGTTTTTTACCGGTGGTAGGCCGTGGGAAGCCAAACAAAACAAGCAAATTAAAATTGTAAAAAGATAGGGCCAAAGGAAATCTTAGAAATATATTACGACCAAGTCTAACAAAAAATAAAAATAAAGCCTATTTAAACAGTGGTTGGACGGCTGGCAACACTGATTCAAACTTGAGACAGCCAGTGCAGCCGCCGCACAGTATGTGTTATATTCCTGAGCACCATTAAAAAAATGTACCGAAATAGTAAATATTTGGCACTATCTGTGGTACTCTAAATTCGAAAATTGTTGGCTTGGTACGTCTTTCAAAAAGTTTGGGAACCGCTGCGCTTAAAACATTCGACCAGTGAAGCGGCTGATTATTAAAATAATTTTAATTATTGCTGTCTGTGTTTGTGTGTCCATAAAACAAATAATAAGGATATTCTAGTCCTCTGTATTTCGTGTGTAACTCAAGTGAATATAAAGTGCCTGCCATGTTTTAAGTTTGTAGACATCATCATTTTAGATTAAGCTCCAATTGTTAGACATATATCAGGAATTTACATGTGAAGTTGGGATTATTGTATAGTTTTTTTTTTGCATCGCGTTTATTACTCAGTTGGGTTATATACATGTGTACTAATTACACTTATATGTTAGGGATAAAGGTGAATTTAGAGGAATTGTGCCTGCATTTGCGTGGAGAGAGAGTGACAAAACATTTCAAAGAAAACCACCATCCGACCGGAAATCGAACACCGATTTCTCAGTCATCGACAGTCCAGTCTATGACAAGAAGAGTGACACCTTAAAACATGTGGCCACCAATGCAGGTTTTTATGTAGTTCATTTTTTTTTCCACATCCATTACTGTTTCCTGTGGACTGGATCAGTATTTTTATTCAAGCCTTATGTTTTTCCACTACCAGCTGGCTAGGCATCGTAGCTTTGTATACCTTTTAATCGAACTTAAGACTAGGACAGGCACAACATCCAGTCTCCAGTTGTTTTATTATTATTATTATTATTATCACCACATCTTACTACCCGTTCGGGTTATAAGCACTTACACTAATGTGTAATGGTAGGGTGATTGTGAGATGAAATGGAGGACCTACAGTTATAACATGGAATCCGAACCACGGTGGAGGCCTGGCATTCCCCCTACAGTTGTTAATTTAATAATGTGAAAGGGTAACCCCCAAATTTTCATAAACAATAAATTTTCGGCGATTCCGAGAATCGAACCCGGGGCCCTTAGTTCAGTAGGCAGACAAGCTACCGACTGAGCTAAGGGTCGGACTATAGTTCATCTTAAGATTGACCAATCTATAGTTTAAACCTGCTACAGGTCGATAGTTGCCAAAAGCACACTGTATTGTTCCGTTGCGAGTGTCTCACCTCGACATTCATGGCCGCTCCTATGAGCAATCCAAGACTCTGAGCGACAAGGGAAGTCATCACGCACATGGTGAGCAGCATGAGGAACCTGGTCACCTCTAAAGGTTGGCTTGTCATAAAGTATACGATGGCTACATAGATGATGGAGAACACAATCTGAACAAATATGAAACACATTCAAACATACTACTAGTAATAAGATTAATAACAGTATTCGACCGGTCGAAAAATGACAATCAGGACCAAGGGAATCGAACCTGGGACAGCGTCAAAGGTCCTGTGTTTGATTCCCCTGTCCAGGTTGTAATTTTTAACTTAATTATATTTGATTCAGCTCTCAAGTCCGATTCTGTGGACAATCATCGAGTATCAGTTTGTGATGTACATGAATTCAAAATATTAGTGACAATAGGTTAGAATAGTGACTAACGCTTTATACTACAAGCGCAAGGACACAAGAGTGTGCGACTAGCTCTCAGGGAGAAGTTTGATTTCACTTGAACGGCTAGCTCTCATTAGAGCAGTTAGACTACTCTTGTGTGGTTCTCGCTAAAACAGTTTGACCACTATTGCGTGTCTAGCTCTCACTAAAGGAGTTCAACTCCACTTGCATAGTAGCTATCTTGCAGAGGATACCTAGGTAGGGACCAAGATTCCTAACAAGTTAAAGAAACAAGAATATCGAGTCTGACCTGGAATGGAATGTCTGCCAGAGTCTTGGCAAAGTAAAAACTCTTGAGAGAATACCAGTAGTTGAGATGCTCTCTGACAAAGACGGACATCTCCATAGGAACTGCAAATATATTTGAACAGGCAGTGGTTAGTCTCTCGAAGAATTCAACCCCTTCCAAATGTGCCAGAGAATGACAAAAAAATCATTCTTTAATAATTACTACACAAAACTTGCTTAGTCTTTGGCATTAGGAACTTGAAAGTCCTATTGCCACACTTAGAAAAGTACACCACCTCTACCTAACTTTAGCTACAGTAGCCCCATGGCTTCTTTGGTGCTGACTGACAGTTCACAGCTGACAATTGACAGCTTTAAAAAGTTACCAGACCAAATTACGTATCCCTACGCTGAACCAGATGATCTGCAAAAAACATGTGTTTAGCAGCTGTCACTTTTGACAATCAAAATTTAGGTATATACCTAAGTGTTGACTGTCAGAAGTCAGCTGTCAGCTGTCAGTCAGCACCAAAGAAGCCATGGGGCTACTGTAGTTCTATAAAGTCCACCTCATTATACCCTAATGTCTTGAACAAGGTTCTAGATTCTTCCATTCACACTGCATGTATTGCTCACCATAGCTCGCGAGATTTAATTATCCTAACAATGTATGGTGATTAGTACAAGGTATGTAACTCATAATTATGTAAACCTCATCCACTCTCCATTATCTTTAGCCCCATTTGATCCAATTATTTTCTTAAGTACTTATTTTCAAACACTCTAAATTTCTTCTTCTCATATAAGGTAAAGAGACCATGTTTCACAACCATAAATAACAACCCGTGAAACTAATGTTTTGTACATATATATATTATATAAATATACCTTCACGCCGTTCCATGATGTGGCAAGCAAGAAATTGTGTATAGCTCAAAAACAACTCTGCACTTAATCCATCCTCACTAACTTTCTCCACACTTCCCTGTCCCTGCATACTCCCTTCCTTCAACAACATCCATACACCGAGTCACACATGCTCTTTTATTCATAACAACCTTAATGTTTCGCTTTTTCACAAATTTGTCTGCAACATTTTGCCACGTCTTTCATTTCTTTTGATCCACACTCTCTCTACCTTCATATGTTTTCTTCATCACTCAATCCACACTCATCCTTTCAACATGCCCAAACCAATGTAAGATACCTCTTTCACAATGATTTATTGGATTTCCTTGAGAAAATACGAGATGTTGCATGCATTTCCCGACTGTATTCAATTACTTCGCATTTCTCCGATCAGATAACTCAAATTTCCGTGTAGGTTACTAAATTATCTGATGTACAGCAGCATCAATTATGTCAAAACACTCACAAGTGAGGATGGTCGGCATCATGGCGGTGAACATAAGGAACAGCACGGTGAAGAAGATACAGCCAGAGTTGCTCATCACCTTACTAGCTTCGTTGCCAATGCCGAAATAGATCATGCCAATGAGACAGCCAACCACCACATGGGAGAACATTCTCATTTGGGTCAGTGTCTGCCAACATGACGACATAAACCATGGTAACCCTCTACTCATAGAATAAAACAAACAAACATTAAATGTGTTCTAAGCAACCAATTTTTTGAAAAACTAATCCCCCGCAAGAAATCACGAGGCTACTATAGGATTTTAAACAGTAACACCTCGACTGCTTACACTTGATACGTCCAGTAAGTATACTATCGCTCCCCCACACACTAGCACTTGTCGACATACCTTAACTCTAACATTTGATGTGGGTGAGAGTGGAAGAGTGGGTGAGAACAGAAGTATTTTAGATGTGAATCTTCGGCACAAAGCGAAATGGACAGAACACATCCTTAAGAGAGATCGTCTTCTGCGCGACGTCATAGAAGGCAAGGTAGAGGGAAAAGGAAGCTTAGCAAGAAGGATTCAAATAATGGATGATTTGAAGGAAAGAAGAAAATTCTGGGGGTTTAAAGAGGAGGCAGAAAAAAGGGTGCATTGGCGGTCTTAGTTCACTGACAAAATAAATGGACCTGTCTTAAAACAGACCACCTAATAATAATGATAGTGATAATAATATTGATAATAACTATACAAATTATAATAATAATATATTTGGAAGAAGGTATCGAAAAGGTGGCTAGAAAGATATAAAAGGGACGAACACAATAATGATAATAAGTAACACTTGTTTACATATTGGATCTGCAATATTTGTCAAAATAATTGATCTATTAACAGTTGTCGACCTACCTGATTTATCAACAGTCGACAATATAGCTGCAGATATAATCTATCAACACTTGTTGACCCACCTGATCTCTGAACGTTGAAAGGAACGTTCGTTTGAGGAGGATGAAGAACTGTCGGTAGCCGGACGTGGGGAAGCCTGTACGATGTTTGCCATTGTTAAGACTTTCGTCCGAATCGAGTAGCGCAGATGTGACGCTGAGTCCAGGCAGCGGGTTAGGTCCATGCTTGCCAACACCATTGCCCACTATGTCTGCCGAACAAAGTCATAGCAGTTAGGTATGAAACACGTAGGGCGCTATTTATTGAATATGTGTAGGTCATTATATCAAGCACGGAGACAAATTGGGTGACATTTTAAAGTAAATAATCTCACGAGGGTGCTATCAATCACAATATATCTTGCTACTGTAATGGATACTTTAAATCAGCGGTTCCCAAACTTTCTCGACTCACGAGCCCCTTTCACATAAACAACTGAGCCGCACGAACCCCCTGGTAAATATCCATAGCCACTCATTTAATTATATACCTAAGTTTTATGAAATTTAGTTATAAATATAATCAAAATATTTTAATACCTTTAAATTAAACTACTATAACTCGATAGGTACTTTGAGACACTGTCAAATATAAATGGATAATATTAAAAACTACTTAAGTACTAGTTCAAATAATTATACATTTGTTTTAGAAATTAAAACTGAAATTAAATAAGCAAAGTACTGTAGTAAAAGTTTCTTATCTTTACTGTCGCAATATTATTACATTTCACATGTTTTTTTAAAGTGGTACTGGAAATTGCTTCATTGACATAAATGGAATACCCTCCTTTGATCACAAAATTCCATGTCGATATAAGATTCAAAATTGTTAACGAGTTTTAACAATTACTCACCTTTTCACGTGACTTGGTGAGAAGGATGCTCTTGCTTTTGATGGCACAGAGCTTTAAAGTCAGGAACCACAGACGATAAATAAAGTCTCAAGTCACTTTCAGTATTGGGCCTGTTTATGTATTTATTTTTTAACTAGGCATAGGAGTAAAAAGTTTCTCATTCAAATACATAGAAGAAAATGGTAACAAAACTGTAATAGCTTTATTCTCTAACAATGAGAACTACTCCTTTAAACTTAACCAGAAACCAATTAATGACAAAGATTTATAGCTTTTCTTTAGTTCAAATTCAGTGGAAATTTCAAAGAGCTGCTCTTTTTTCACTCACGCTTAATATGGATGGTTTCAAAGCTGCGGTCTCTTCCAGCGGATTGCGAATCCAATTGGACATGACTGAGAAATATTCTCTGAAGGTTTTTTCCAAGTCCCTTCAAGTGTTTTATAACCATGTTATTTAAATTTTCGTCCAAAGGAAGCTGATTTTCTACCATGAAGTCGTTAAGGGTATCAAAGTACTCCGTTTGATTGCTAATTAAACACGTTTCCCAAAACTTTTTTTTTATGAATGACTCAATATGTTCTTGCAGTAAAAATGATAATATTTGACCCCTGAAAAGAGGGGTTTAAACTGTTCAATTTTGAGAAAATTTATGCCTAATAAGCCAAAACCTTGAGCCACATTTGATCTTGCATGCAGTTTGCTTTGTGAAAGGGATGATTACACACGAAAACTTTGTGTTTAAGATCAAACAATCTTGTAAGCGTTCTACCTCAAGATAACCACCTGAATTCAGTGTGAGACGATACACAGTTGTAGATGCTTCCCCTTTCCTCACCAAGTGCTACAAAAATCCGCCATTACAGAAATATTTTGGCGAGCCCCTTGGAAGATTTCATGAACCACAGTTTGGGAACCGCTGCTTTAAATGATTGATTGGCGCAACCCACAGTAACAAAATTCTCTCATATGTGTATGGCATCTAGAGATGGAAATTTTCAGATATATTTTCAATCGGAAAATTGTTCGCAGTGGATGTTTGCAGCCTGAAAGTGAAGTTAGGGAAGGTGACAGCTAACTGCCCTATTAGAGTAGGGATGGGGAAGGTATAGTTTCAAAGGAAATGTACCTACATTTGCATGAAGGGAAAGTGGAAAATCATTCAGATAAAAACAATATCAGTACACCCGACCTGGATTCGAACCCCAATCTCCCCGGCATCAGCGGCCCAGCCTATTATGAGAGTGTGACACCTTATTAGCGCATGCGATCACTAGAGAAGGTGAATATCGATAAGTCAGGATGGAACAATAAAGTTTCAAAAGTAAATGGACACTGACTGTTGGTCTGGTAGTTTTTGGCGATCTCGTCAGACACGCATTGTGTACTGGAATCGAGTAGCACCTGTTGCGGTTGTGTCAAGTTGTTACATTTGCCGTTATTCACAGCGGTGACCAGTTTAGAGACGCACTCTCCGTGTTCTCCACAGACAACCTCCATCACTGGAAAGATGAGATAACAATAGAGATACTGTGTACAGTACAATCAGCGCAGGTGCAATGTACAGACCTAACCAAAGAATACTTGACCCAGATAACTATTGTAAAGTGATAAGACTACTTATTTGATCATGGCTGTGGCAACAAAATAAGACATAACCATTGATAACAATTGTTTTGTGTGTTCTAATGTAAGTAGTGCATGCAAAATCAGCATGGAATGGGTGTCTCCCTTTATTACACAATTAGTCGTGGAAACGACATTAGAACTAAACCCTGATTTTGGTAGTAAGACCGTCCTACAAGACCTTAATTCATACCAGAATCCTTCCATATATTAGTGTTTTGGTAGGAAAAAAGGCCTTGACTTCCTTTCAAAGTTAGTTTTATTACAAGGTCTATGGAGAGGATAACTAGCTGTTACAGGGCCTGTAGAGAGGATAACTAGCTGTTACAGGGCCTGTAGAGAGGATAACTAGCTGTTACAGGGACTTTAGAGATAACTAGCTGTTACAGGGCCTGTAGAGAGGATAACTAGCTGTTACAGGGACTGTAGAGAGGATAACTAGCTGTTACAGGGCCTGTAGAGAGGATAACTAGCTGTTACAGGGCCTGTAGAGATAACTAGCTGTTACAGGGCCTGTAGAGAGGATAACTAGCTGTTACAGGGCCTGTAGAGAGGATAACTAGCTGTTACAGTGACTGTAGAGAGGATAACTAGCTGTTACAGGGACTGTAGAGAGGATAACTAGCTGTTACAGGGACTGTAGAGAGGATAACTAGCTGTTACAGGGCTTGTAGAGAGGATAACTAGCTGTTACAGGGTCTGTGGAGAGGATAACTAGCTGTTACAGGGCCTGTAGAGAGGATAACTAGCTGTTACAGGGCCTGTAGAGAGGATAACTAGCTGTTACAGGGACTGTAGAGATAACTAGCTGTTACAGGGCCTGTAGAGAGGATAACTAGCTGTTACAGGGCCTGTGGAGAGAAGATTGGAACTAGTTGTGTATTTAAGAGCGGGTTCAGTTACCATAATCTGCGGGGTTGTGGTAGCCAGGACACTCAAATCCCATAGAAGCCAGGAAGGGCACGAGTCCTGGTATGGAGCCTCGGTAGACGCATTGACCCTCAGCGAGCATGAATAGATGGTCGAACATCTCAAAGAGTCGTGCGCTGGGCTGGTGAATGGTGCAGATGATGGTGCGCCCCCCGCGGGCCAGGGACTTGAGGAGAGAGAGGCACTGGAAACACGACGAGCTGTCCAAACCGCTGGAATATAAAGCATGTTGGCTCTGTTAATTGGGCTGCAAACATTCCTCAACTGACACATCAACGAGTTACTAGATTTCTCGACAATACCGTTCCGTTAGTGTGGTGGTTGGTGTGTGCGACAGTCACTTTTTGAATGCGGAGTGAAGTTTGAAACTTGCTAAGCAAAGTCAAAAAATAAGGTTTTTTTGTTCTTGTCGTATAACCCAATTGATTTTTAAACCATCCTTGATTATTATTATTATTATTATTATTAGCACCGCGTCTTACTACCCGTTCGGGTTGTACGCACTTACGCTAATGTGTAATGGTAGGGTGATTGTGAGATGAAATGGAGGACCTACAGTTTAACGTGGAATCCGAACCACGGTGGAGGCCTGGCATCCCACACATTCACAAGATGTCTTGTCAGAGGTGAAGGAAGGGTTTGGTAATCAGATAAATCTGTGCCGGGACCGAGGATTGAACCCCGGCCGCCAGCATAGAAGTCTGACACCTTACCCCTAGACCGCCAGGTCACCCAGTCTATTGTAAGAGTGACACCTTATAACATTCGGCCACCGAAGTGGGTTGCTTCTTTTACAACCCTAGGAATGTAATACCAAGATTTGTGTGCATGCCGACCTGGTGGGCTCATCAAAGAACATGACGGGCGGGTTGTTGACCAGCTCTAAGGCTATAGACAGCCTCTTCCTCTGACCACCGGAGAGACTGCTGGTGCGAGTGTCGCAACATTCCACCAGACTCAACGTCTCCATGATCTCCTCGACCTGACAACAAACAAAAAGGCAGGGATTGGCTCAGTGTCGGCAGACCCCGCTGTCACGTGTTAGTTCAGAGCCCCGGTCGAGTAGAGCGTCGAGACTCATTTTTCAAAATTATGACTTTTCAATTACTTTTAAGCTAAAAGCTGGGCCTATACAGACGTGCCTCACTTTAGAGCGCTTTTAAAAATGGCATTTTTAATAAGCCTAAGTGTTTACTCTGCTCTTAAGGGGACTGTTAGCGGTTTGAAGGTTAACAATAGTATACAGTGGTGTAGCATTAAAAAAACTACTTCACTTTTACATAATTTTAATAAATGTTCATGTTAATATGATTTTAGGACCTTAAACGCGCTGGCAAGTGAAAACTAGCCTGTGATTCGCTTAGTTCAGTAGTCTGGAACCTAACCAGTCGTGTTTGTGAGGTATGCCTATACAAGCAGAGTTAGCATAGGGCATTCCCTTGATTGACCCTGCGGCTTGATGCTGAACACTGAGTGTACATGGTGTGAGGAGTGCTGTGTTATGACTAGTTCCAAATCTCGAGTAATAGCTGGCGGTTAACAGTCCATGTGTACACACCACAATACGTTTAGCTCCCTGGTTGACCTCTTTGCCCAACTTGAGGTTGGCCGAGATCGTCATAGCCTCCAACACGGTGAGATGAGGTAGCAGTTGGTCATCTTGCATGATGTAGCAAGACATCTTTCTGAACCTGCGTAGCTTGCGCTCCCTGTTGTTAATTAGTACCGACCCAGTGAGGTTTGAGGTTCTGTAACACAACATTGTGTGGGTGTTCATGAGGAGGTATTGTTTGGCAGGAACGTAGGATCAATAGACTCAGCTTTAACCAGCCAGGAGGTATTGTTTGACAGGAACGTAGGATCAATAGACTCACCTCTAACCAGCCAGGAGGTATTGTTTGACAGGAACGTAGGATCAATAGACTCACCTCTAACCAGCCAGGAGGTATTGTTTGACAGGAACGTAGGATCAATAGACTCACCTTTAACCAGCCAGGAGGTATTGTTTGACAGGAAAGTAGGATCAATACTCACTTCTAACCAGCCAGGATGTATTGTTTGACAGGAACGTAAGATCAATAGACTCACCTCTAACCAGCCAGGAGGTATTGTTTGACAGGAACGTAAGATCAATAGACTCACCTCTAACCAGCCAGGAGGTATTGTTTGACAGGAACGTAGGATCAATAGACTCACTTCTAACCAGCCAGGAGGTATTGTTTGACAGGAACAGTAGGATCAATAGACTCACCTCTAACCAGCCAGGAGGTATTGTTTGACAGGAATGTAGGATCAATAGACTCACCTGTATCCAGCCAGGATGTTCATGAGGGTACTCTTGCCAGCTCCGGAGGGCCCCATGATTGCTGTAAGTTCTCCAGACCGAAATCTTCCACTTGCGCCCTTTAGAATCGTCTTATACCCTACATAAAAACCACAACAAGAGGCCTTTACTGCCAACGTACCATTGATTGATATTTTTAATATTTTTAAGATTTCCAGTTAAAGTCCAGGGAATTTTAAATAGGTTAAGTGTGAGTGTTTATTATAAGGTGGGACAACACTGAGTTAGTGGTTTGGTGATCTATATGTGTGGCAAAATCTTATTCCTGGCGTCCTCGTTTGAACAAACAGATCATACTTCTGGAGTTTTGTTATAGTGTGAACATAGAGATCATACTCCTGGAGTCCTGTTATAGTTTGAGCAAACAGATCATACTTCTGGAGTTTTGTTATAGTGTGAACATAGAGATCATACTCCTGGAGTCCTGTTATAGTTTGAACATAGAGATCATACTCCGGAGTCCCGTTATAGTTTTAACAAAGAAGTCCAGGGTTCACTCTCTGAGCATGTACTGTTTGATTTAAGAGTATTAGGTGTCTGTGAATATTACCAGGAGGTTCCTATTTGAGCATTATATCAATGCCGTGGAACTGGACAACAAAGAAAGGTGACTCGGAACAACAAACCATAGTTGGGCACTCAATGATGATAGAGCCCGGTCCCTTGGTCCTTTGTCCAAAGAAAACAATCAAAGATGCCCTAACCTGAGCAATGATTGGCTAGCCTGCCAAGAACCAGAAAGGTAGCCACTTGAATTTGTCGAGATAAAGACTGGCGACAGTACTCACCTCGTCTTCTGCCCTCCGACACAGAGTAGGTCATGTTGTCAAACTGGATGTCCACGGGCGGCCTCTTGGGAAGATGACTCAGCTCGATGGGCTTTTTCGTGGGTCCTTGAGCCCCCGAGCTGAGCCCCATAGATGGCAGGGTACAGGACTTGTTGGGGACCTTCTTGGCTAGGGCCCCCAAGCCTCCTGGTACCACCAGGTTGGGACTGCTGTCGAAACAACATACCATTGTTGGAAAATGATGGTTCACACGAACAAAAATATACAAAACATCATTAACAAAGAAATAACTAGATCATGTAGAATTTATTAAAATTAATATGATTTTTTTTTAAATGTTGATATATTTGAACCTTTTTCTTTTCCCCCAAAACATGCTACGGGTATTAATTTTACAACAACAATTTATTAGAAAAGTTAGTGTAGTGTCTATAGATGAGGTGTATTTTTGTTGTGGGCAAAGTTATAGAGTAGTGTCTATAGATGAGGTGTATTTTTGTTGTGGGCAAAGTTATAGAGTAGTGTCTATAGATGAGGTCAGTGATGTATTCAGGGTAGGGGCACCACTGCACGTCCCCCCTCACCACTATAGATTTTTTTAAATATGTTAATCTCTACCACCTCTTCGTAGAAAGGCTGCTCTCTTGATATAACTGTATGCTTGATAATGTCAGCCTCTGCCACCTCTTCCAAGTAAGGCCGCTCTCCTGATATAACTGTATAATTGATAATGTCAGCCTCTGCCACCTCTTCCAAGTAAGGCAGCTCTCCTGATATAACAGTATACATGATAATGTCAGCCTCTGCCACCTCTTCCCAGCAAGGCTGGTCTCCTGATATAACTGTATACTTGATAATGTCAACCTCTTCCCAGCAAGGCTGGTCTCGTGATATAACTCTATGCTTGATGTCAGCCTCTACCACCTCTTCCCAGCAAGGCTGCTCTCCTGATATAACTGTAAGCTTGATGTCAGCCTTTGCCACCTCTTCCAGTTAAGGCCGCTCTCCTGATATAACTGTAAGCTTGATGTCAGCCTTTGCCACCTCTTCCCAGCAAGGCTGGTCTCCTGATATAACTCTATGCTTGATGTCAGCCTCTACCACCTCTTCCCAGCAAGGCTGCTCTCCTGATATAACTGTATGCTTGATGTCAGCCTTTGCCACCTCTTCCCAGCAAGACTGCTCTCCTGATATAACTGTATGCTTGGTAATGTCAGCCTCTGCCACCTCTTCCTAACAAGCCTGCTCTCCTGATATAACTGTATGCTTGATAATGTCAGCCTCTGCCACCTCTTCCCAGCAAGGCTGGTCTCCTGATATAACTCTATGCTTGATAATGTCAGCCTTTGCCACCTCTTCCCAGCAAGGCATGCTCTCCTGATATAACTGTAAGCTTGGTGTCAGCCCCTGCCACCTCTTCCTAACAAGCCTGCTCTCCTGATATAACTGTATGCTTGATAATGTCAGCCCCTGCCACCTCTTCCCAGCAAGGCTGGTCTCCTGATATAACTCTATGCTTGATGTCAGCCTCTACCACCTCTTCCCAGCAAGGCTGGTATCCTGATATAACTCTATGCTTGATGTCAGCCTCTACCACCTCTTCCCAGCAAGGCTGGTCTCCTGATATAACTCTATGCTTGATGTCAGCCTCTACCACCTCTTCCTAACAAGCCGGCTCTCCTGATATAACTGTATGCTTGATAATGTCAGCCTCTACCACCTCTTCCTAACAAACCTGCTCTCCTGATATAACTGTAAGCTTGATGTTAGCCTCTGCCACCTCTTCCCAGCAAAGCTGCTTTCCTGATAAGAGTTATTTTCATACATCTTCAATGTAAAATAATTGTCCTGTGTGCTTGACGGAGCCTGGTGGATTACACTTACACAGCCAAAGAGGGGAGAAGGGGAGGATGTGTTCTGACCAAGGTAGTATTAAGCATATGTGGGTCAACAGAGGGCTTAAACACAACACTGATGACCAAACCCTATATTTTACCACTTTATGGCAATCAAGCACTGGCCTTGTTTCCCTAGTTACTGGAACAAGGCCCAATGTGGGCAGTGACACAGATAGGCTCAGTTTAAGCTGACCTGTTATGATACTTGATGCTGACCTAAAATTATTATTAACCCGATCCCACACTATCCGCGAATGTGGACAAATGTTCGGGTTTCTGGTCCGTGAATGGTAAATGTTCAGCCAAATATTCAGGATTCATGGGGTTTCGCTCAGGGAGTGATTTTTGGGCATGTCTCAAAGGAAACAAATGTTTGCCACTATTCGAGACATACATTCGGAAAAAATTTGTGTGTGGTCCACAGTAGGCGAATATTTATATAGCTTTCATGACACAAACGTAGTAGTACATTTTGGCGGGTATATGGCCGAAATATTCATCCAAATTGATGAATAGTGTGGGACTTGCCTTACCATCTAATACTGTCTTACAGTCGACGTCGGTGGCCTCGGGGTAAAGTGCTTACCTCAGGACCCAACGTTCGTGGATTCAAACCCAGCCAAAGTCGACAGATTTTCCTTTAGCTTGCGATAACAATTTGTAGCACAAATTCCTTCAAAGAGGAAGCTAAGCCTTCAGCCCAATGTCGATTGTGGCAAGTAAAAGAGCCCTGGAAGGCATGTGAAAATATCTTTACAACAAAATTAGTAGTAAGCGCTTTCTAGCTTGTTCATAGAAATTCACTGCTTAAGGCAATGGGGAACCACCACACTTTTTGAACTCCCCTAGTATATAGTATTTCTACCAGATGGTGCAGGTGGCACTAACCAGCCGAAGGGTTGAGTGCAAGAATAACACTGGATGGATATAAATCACTCAAACCAAAAGGCTGGTTTGATATTATTTCTATCCATCCGGTGTTATTCTTGCACTCAACCCTTCGGCTGGTTAGTGCCACCTGCACCATCTGGTAGAAATACTATATACTAGGGGAGTTCAAAAAGTGTGGTGGTTCCCCATTGCCTTAAGCAGTGAATTTCTTTTGAGCTAGCATGAAAGAGCTTACCAATTTTGCCGGAAAAGTTCCAGGGTTCCTTTACATGCCAAAATTGATGGCTTTAATATCCCTCCAAAGGAAGTTGTGCTACAGATTTTTATCGCTCAGGAAAAAAAAATCCATCGACCTTGGCTGGGTATGAACCCACGAATGACTCTGATCTAGTCATCTGCAGTCTAGTCTATTTCGAGAGTGACGTCTTAGACCACGCGGCCACCAAAGCAGGTAAGATATTCTACTGTGTCATAAAACATGGATTTGTTTGATGAAATATATAATTGATTTATAAAGTATAATATTGTGGTATGAAATATATTATTGTAATATGAAGTTGACTATTTTGATATGTGATCGACTATGGTGTACCGAAGTAAAGTGTTTTGGGGAGAAGAAGAAACTACGCTATGGAAGGCCTATTCAGGTCTAGTCCTACCTGAACATGAGACCATTGTTGAGACCATGGTCAGTGTTGGTCTTGCTATAGTGCACAGTGTGACAGTGGCATGCTGCGCACCTCTGGGGCACCACCTGGACACTATTCAGTTCATAGTCCATCCCGGAGGTTCATTGGTGTTTGGCCTGGATGGAGTCCTGGAACGATCATCCCCAATGGTACACATCGTCTCAACCAGACATATATAGGGCACATCTCACTAATAATGGCGGTTAAGGTTCCAGAACATTGCCTTAAAGTGACTCAGAGCTATTTTTATGCTTTCTGGCGTATATAAAAGCCTAAAAACATATTTACACATCACTTGCTAACTGTGCAGTAGAGTTAGGCCCTAAAAATATTATGCATTTTTTTTTAAAACTAGATTAGGTAGGCCTTCTGTTTTGCTAACCTTAAAATATTTTAGTCCTCTACTTATAGTGACTGACATAAGCACTTTTTTTTTGTACATAAATAGTTTTAAATAACTGCACAACAATAGTTTGGACCTACAATCATATTGTGTTTGTAGGTCTAAATAAATAAGTATAATATTCTTTTTCATATATTTTTATTTCACTATAAAATCCTTTGAAAAATAATATCACATAGTTAGTTAACTAACTTTAATTACCTTTCTATACTAATATTATAAAGAGGAATGATTTGATTTTTTGTTTGTAATGGATAAACTCAAAAACTACTGGACCGATTTAAAAAATTCTTTCACCAATATAAAGCTACAGTATCAGCGAGTAACATAGGCTATATTTTATTTAAAAAATTTAATTTACTCCCCATAAAAATGTCGCTAATCACACATATTTTATGGTAGCGTCCATAATGATTCTTCTATATGTGTGTTGAAAATAATAAT
>CABEEJ010009083.1:6210-20351 GCA_901482245.1 Timema douglasi
TACAGTAGCCCCATGGCTTCTTTGGTGCTGACTGACAGCTCACACCTCACTTCTGACAGTCAACATTTAGGTATATACAGTAGCCCCATGGCTTCTTTGGTGCTGACTGACAGCTCACACCTCACTTCTGACAGTCAACATTTAAGTATATACCTAAAATTTTGATCGTCAGAAGTGACAGCTGCTAAACACATGTTTTTGTAGAACATATGGTTCGGTGTAGGGATACATAATTTGGTCTGGTAACTTTTCAAAGCTGTCAGTCAGCACCAAAGAAGCCATAAGGCTACTGTACTTAAATTGGTTTATAATTCATCCACATTCACAATTTATAAATACATCTTGATTTGGTTTACTGTTAATCTATTTACATGTGTCAGTAGCAATTTTCTCTATACAACATTTTTACTCCTATTGATAACATTTTTAAAAATAAAGCTATTGGAGAAAGAAGTTTCATTTTTCGGGAATATGTTTAGGCCTAGATAAATGTAGTTTAATGTTACTGTACAAGAATTATTTCATCATCTATGAAAGATTATATGTAAAAAAATTTAGTGTTTGTATAAACAAATATTAATGGTTTAATGTGTGTATATATATATATACTACTATTATTTTACTATTAGCTACGCGTCTTACTACCCGTTCGGGTTATACGTAATGGTAGGGTGATTGTGAGATGAAATGGAGGACCTACAGTTTAACGTGGAATCCGAACCACGGTGGAGGTCTGGCATTCCCCACATTCATATATATTCCTATAAGCATAATAAAATATAAAATAAGGATATCTAAAGTAAATGATGTTGCTATAGGCGTGTTTTAAAAGGGAGTATTTTTTTTATTAATGTATTATGAGAAAAATGTACCAATTACTGTGTTAATCTGAGAAAAATATTGATTTAATTAATTTCAATTATTTAAAAAATTATGTTAACAATAATTTATAATATCCTAATTCATTTAAATATTAATTCTTTAACACCAGTAAAAAAAACTAAACAAACTAGTGTATGATGTATTAAATAACAAAGCTATTATAGTTGATAGTTAAGGTTATAGCTGCATCTAGATATAATATTATATAGATAGAAAAATGACCCCTGGACACGGGAATCAAACCCGGTACCATTGACTTAGTGCGAGTCTAACCACTGAGCTATCCAGGAATCGTCCCGTGCCCTGGGCAATTGATTCCTGGATAGCTCAGTGGTTAGAGCATTGGCGTACTAAGCCAAGGGTCCCATGTTCGACTCCCGTGTCCCGGGCTCAACCATAATAATGCAGCCCTATTATAGCCAGAGGACACAGCTTACTTGAACACAACCTCACGATTCTTGAGCCGGCCTATCAACTTCTGACGTGAAGAGCAATGGATGGAGAGACCGCAACACTGAACCAACTCACACAATTATTTTATATTCGAGCTGGTATTCAGTTTCCTCGCGCCCAGACCCCGTTTAGCACACCACACCACACCACACCACACCACACCACGGAGATGGTCCAGAGATGTGCAGGAAGGCACCACACTGGCGTCCGTCACATTCGCGGGGTGCCAGCTGACGCTAATCGTCCAACGGTCGCTAACAAATCATGTGATGGTTAGATTAAGAGCACGTGGTTCCCGCGCTCGTGATGGCAGCCAATCACAGACTCGCTATGTAATGACGTCACCACGAGAACTGTCCTATTTGAAATGGAAGCCGTTGTGCCGTAACAAAGTGACAGCAACACCAGGGGTGACAACACTGTATCCTTGTTGTCACAAGACGGGTGGTATAATGACATCAACACCAGAGTGACAACACTGTATCCTTGTTGTCACAAGACGAGTGGTATAATGACAGCAATACCAGGGTGACAACACTGTATCCTTGTTGTCACAAGACGAGTGGTATAATGACAGCAACACCAGAGTGACAACACTGTATCCTTGTTGTCACAAGACGAGGGGTATAATGACAGTAACACCAGGAGTGACAACACTGTATCCTTGTTGTCACAAGACGAGTGGTATAATGACAGCAGCACCAGAGTGACAACACTGTATCCTTGTTGTCACAAGACGAGTGGTATAATGACAGCAACACCAGAGTGACAACACTGTCTCCTTGTTGTCACAAGACGAGGGGTATAATGACAGTAACACCAGGAGTGACAACACTGTATCCTTGTTGTCACAAGACGAGTGGTATAATGACAGCAGCACCAGAGTGACAACACTGTATCCTTGTTGTCACAAGACGAGTGGTATAATGACAGCAACACCAGGGTGACAACACTGTATCCTTGTCACAAGACGAGGGGTATAGTGACAGCAACACCAGAATGACAACACTGTATCTTTGTTGTCACAAGACGAGTGGTATAATGACAGCAACACCAGAGTGACAACACTGTATCCTTGTCACAAGACGAGGGGTATAGTGACAGCAACACCAGAGTGACAAAACTGTATCCTTGTTGTCACAAGACGAGTGGTATAATGACAGCAACACGAGAGTGACAACACTGTATCCTTGTTGTCACAAGACGAGTGGTATAATGACAGCAACACCAGAGTGACAACACTGTATCCTTGTTGTCACAAGACGAGTGGTATAATGACAGCAACACCAGAGTGACAACACTGTATCCTTGTTGTCACAAGACGAGTGGTATAATGACAGCAACACCAGAGTGACAACACTGTATCCTTGTTGTCACAAGACGAGTGGTATAATGACAGCAACACCAGAGTGACAACACTGTATCCTTGTCACAAGACGAGGGGTATAGTGACAGCAACACCAGAGTGACAAAACTGTATCCTTGTTGTCACAAGACGAGTGGTATAATGACAGCAACACGAGGGGTGACAACACTGTATCCTTGTTGTCACAAGACCAGTGGTATAATGACAACAACACGAGGGGTGACAACACTGTATCCTTGTTGTCACAAGACCAGTGGTATAATGACACCAACACCAGAGTGACAACACCGTATCCTTGTTGTCACAAGATGGGTGAAATAGTGACATACTAAGTGGTGTTTTAGCTACCAAACAATCGTACGTTCGTTCTCACTGAGTTTATCATAGTTTGTAACAACATTTTCAAAAATTGGGCATAATTACCAGTATTCTAATCTTCAAGGAATGTTTCTTCGAAAAACTAGTTAACAGCGTTAACAGTCCGGATATCGGTTTTAACCAAATCATTAGAGCCATTCTCAAACAATAATCAATCAACAGTAAACTATCGTTAAGTTTTTAAACCAAGAATAAAATTTACTATTTCACCTTAAGTAATAACTTTATAATAGCCCCTTCTATCAAAATATTGGATTTTTTATACTAGCTTAAAAGTCCTGCTTTGCACCGTTTTGCACCCAAGTATGGCGTTTTTATCCCTAAAAGATTAGTGAGAAAAAAATATTTACGATACAAAAAATCAAGTGGTTGGACCCTCCTAGTGGGGGAGCAACTGGTTTTCCATGTGAACTTTGTGGCATGTCCAACTTCCTCACGGATAGTTGTGTTGAGTTTAATGTTTATAACTTCATTCCCATTTCTGTAGATAGCATCACGCAGAGTTTAATGTTTATAACTTCATTCCCATTTATGTAGATAGCATCATGCAGAATTTAAGGTTTATAACTTCACCCCCATTTCTGTAGATAGCATCACGCAGAGTTTAATGTTTATAACTTCATTACCATTTCTGTAGATAGCATCACTCAGAGTTTAATGTTTATAACTTCATTTCCATTTCTGTAGATAGCATCACGCAGAGTTTAATGTTTATAACTTTATTCCCATCTCTGTAGATAGCATCACGCAGAGTTTAATGTTTATAACTTCATCCCCATTTCTGTAGATAGCATCATGCAGAGTTTAATGTTTATAACTTCATACCCATTTCTGTAGATAGCATCACGCAGAGTTTAATGTTTATAACTTCATTCCCATTTCTGTAGATAGCATCACGGAGATTTTAATGTTTATAACTTCATCCCCATTTCTGTGGATAGCATCACGCAGAGTTTAATGTTTATAACTTCATCCCCATTTCTGTGGATAGCATCACGCAGAGTTTAATGTTTATAACTTCATTCCCATTTCTGTGGATAGCATCACGCAGAGTTTAATGTTTATAACTTCATTCCCATTTCTGTAGATAGCGTCACGCAGAGATTTTTGGACCCGATCAACTGATAAGTCTTCCGAGAGGATTCACTCTCGAGTGAACACAATTACAACATAAACATTCATCTTTACTGAAAGGCACACACTTAGAGCGAGTAGGTCGTGTTTTGCTTCCTGTAGCACTTTCAGTAGATCATGTATGAATGTCATATTCTTGTTTCTCATTATTTGTTTTAAGCGGTAAAGCTTTCCTTTGTAACAGTTTGGAACCAACTCCTATGCCGAGATGCTCCTTCCTCGGTACATTTCTGGGCAGTTACTTTGAATGTCAACGTGTATCTACATTATTAAAAACAGACTATACCTTGTCACTTTTCTCCGAACTGAACAACTCACGTGGAAACGGCTTTAAAAGCATCAGAGCGACAGAGGGCTTACCAGAAGATTGAAGGGGAACAGGTTTATAGTTAGGATAAAAATATAATAAACACATAATTTTATTTTAAAAGTCCGCTTCTCTCCCAACCCCACATTCCAATGCCGACCCTGATCAGAGAGATCCAGGATGATTCTCTCGCCAGAGACCCTGTGTTTATTTGTATAATCCATTCACGGTAGGAATTGACTTCTGAAAGGCCTTTTTCCCTACCATAAATATACTATTAGTAGGATATTGGTAGGAAAAAAGACCTTTCAGAGAGTAATTCCTACAATGAATGGAATATAGTTCCCGCGGCCTTGCCTTAATGCGGCAATGTTGGCCAATGTTGGCCCTATTACTCCTGGACGAACCGCAACCACAAACAGTCTAAATGGAAATATCCAGTGAGTTTGTAAACCAGTGTGCACACGATGAACTAACTGATGGATATTATCAAAAAGATAGTCACACCTCAAATGTTAACATGAGACAATTTGAAAATTTTTTAAATATAGAGTAATCTAAAAAATATCTTTGGCCACCAAAAAACTACAGATTTAACAAGATTGAGGCCATTATCGAGGAAACTTTAAAGAAAATACTGAAAATTGTTCCAAAATTTGTAAGCTCGAGTGAATGCCGGAGGGGTTCATTTTTAGCATCAGTTGTGAGAAGATTCTGTTTCGCACAAACCAAGGTAGGTGAGCATTCATTTTCATAGCTATAAATAAATAAAGATTAAATTGCCAAACGTTCGAGCGACTCACCCTGTGCTTGATTCAGCTATGGTATCCGTCATGAGCTTTCTGAACACATGTTATTGTCATAGCAAGAGTCAAAGAAACTAACCTAGTCTAAGGACTATAGGTCTAGCAACAAGTGTTGCCAACTTCGTGGTTTCCAATAGCTCTAAATTTTTAAATTATACTTCAGATTTATTCTAGTGGTAGGTGACCTGGCGGTCTAGGGGTAAGGTGTCAGACTTCTGTGCTGGGGTCCGGGGTTCAATCCTCGGTCCCGGCACAGATCTATCTGACTGCCAAACCCTTCCTTCACCTCTGACAAGACATCTTGTGAATGTGGGGAATGCCAGGCCCTCCACCGTGGTTCAGATCCCACGTTAAACTGTAGGTCCTCCATTTAATCTCACAATCACCCTACCATTACACATTAGCGTAAATGCGTATAACCCGAACGAGGTAGTAAGACGCGGTGCTAATAATAATAATAATAATAATTTATTCTAGTGGACGGTATTGGCAGGTGGGAGAAAGAGACTGCAAGGAAAGACAAACAACGTGTAGGTTAGTTCTTTTCAACACCGTGTTCGGGTTAGTCACTTATGTACTAATTATCATAATGGATTTAAAAAGTTATTTTTACAGTAAATGTACCCTCATTTTCGTGGAGTGAGAGTGGATAGCAAATTAGGAAAAAAAAACACCCTCATTACACCCTACCGGGGTCGAACCTCGATTTCCCTGTCACCCGGCAGTCTAGTCCACTAAAAGAGTATAGCCTTAGACCGTGCGGCCACCGAAGCTGGTGATGTAGATAGATAGATAGCTGCAGATGTTTGATTTGCTCGGTTATGATGTTCTCAACAGATTTTTCAGGCTAGAAATTCATAGTTTATTAAACATATTACCTGCATTGGTAGGCGTGGATAGAGGCATCAGTCTTGTCTTGTCTGGTTTGCCGGCGACTGTAATCAGATCGTTTTTCACAAGTTGTTCACCACAACTCTTACATGCAAATGTGGACAATTCCCTCTAAAATTATACCTTCCACATCCCTACTCCTCCCATCAGGGTAAATATGCAGGCAGTTCGGAGGGGTAGTAAGCCGCGGCGCAAAAAAAAATTAAATAATTATTGGGATATATTTTGTCCGTGTTCCGCGTCTTACTACCCCGTCCATCTATTCCATGTATTTGTACTAATGGAGTAGGGATGAAGAGTATATCTAATTTAAAGAATTTGTACCCACATTCGCGTGAAGGGAGGGTTGGAAATCCCCCTAGATACACCCGGCAAAGATTCGAGCATCGACACGAGTCAGACAAGACGAGACTGACGCCTCCACCTGGGTTCCCACCAAGTTTCTTGTTATAAATTACGTTTATATTTTTTTTGTTATTTAATTTATCCGAGGTATTTAGCGTTCATTTCTCTGGACCGACTGGTTATATCAGCGCACGACTTACAAACTAACTTAAATCTAGAAAAGACACAACAATTAGCTCCCTACCATTAATGTATCACTGTGAAAAAGGAAACCCACATTTCACCAAAGATGGATCGAACCCGTGACCTTTATCTCAAGACACGTTACCGACTGAGCTGAGGTGTCGAACAGTTATTAAGATTATAGAAAGAAAATGGCGCACCTGAGACTTTCTAATGACACGAGGTTCACGACGCGACTATTAACAAACACGCATGCGCGTACACATGTGAAATATTTATCTAGAACATTCCGGAAATACGAGCCAGAAAGGAGAATAACGAGAAGCCAAGAAGAAAACAACTCATATTACAATTAGTTATTATTATTATTATTATTATTATTATTATTAGCACCGCGTCTTACTACCCGTTCGGGTTATACGCACTTACGATAATGTGTAATGGTAGGGTGATTAAGAGATGAAATGGAGGACCTACAGTTTAACGTGGAATCCGAACCACGGTGGAGGCCTGGCATTCCCCACAGTCACAAGATGTCTTGTCAGAGGTGAAGGAAGGGTTTGGTAATCAGATAAATCTGTGCCGGGAGCGAGGATTGAACCCCGGCCGCCAGCACAGAAGTCTGACACCAGGTCACCTACAATTAGTTAAATGAATGGTACGGAACTCCATACGGACTTTCTCACTCCAGTGTTTAAAAATGTAGATATTTACTCAACACTCGTAATATATGTCAAATGAAACAATATATACTAGCAAATCCGAGCAAAAGTTATGTTATACTACTTACATGCAACTTTTTTTTTTACTCCAGGAATTATGATTTTATTTTTAAAAGATTAAAGTCCTCACTATTATATTTGGACCAAAAGGGGAAAAAAATCAATATTGAGTCCACAAAGATCAATAATTGGTTTTAAAATTTCGACTTCCGGTTAAAAATTGTGACATATTATTAGGGTTTGCACATCTTATGGTTATAGAATTTTTTATAAATTCCTCATTTATAAATTTAGACCAATAGAAAAGGTAAATAATGATGGTTTTATAAGGATATAGGTGACCTGGCGGTCTAGGGGGTAAGGTGTCAGACTTCTGTGTTGGAGGTCCAGGGTTCAATCCTCGGTCCTGGCACATATTTATCTGATTACCAAACCCTTCCTTCACCTCTGACAAGACATCTTGTGAATGTGAGGAATGCCAGGCCTCCACCGTGGTTCGGATTCCACGTTAAACTGTAGGTCCTCCATTTCATCTCACAATCACCCTACCATTACACATTAGCGTAAGTGCGTATAACCCGAACGGGTAGTAAGACGCGGTGCTAATAATAATATAAGGATATATTTCAAATAAAAGTTTTTTATACTCAATTGTTCTACAATTTTGTAATGATTAGTTATTTAGTATTTTTAATAGTTGTAGAGATAAGGAAATTTCCGCTTCTGTAAAGTACCCTAAACGTAATCTTCATAGGAAAATGAAAATAGCCACAATTTGTTTATAATCTTGTAAAATACTTGACCTTTGGTGTTCGAAGAGAAGTTAAAAAATATATATTTGCGTTTAACTTGAAAATTATTGGTTTTATAAAAATATGTTTCAAATTAAAGATTTGTATTATAAATAGACATACATATTTGCAATCATAAGTAATTTCACATCTCTAAGATTTTAGGGGATGTGATAAAAAAAATGTGAATTTACGCATCAGACCTGAACTCTTAAAGTCGTTTTGCCGAAAAAATTAGAGTAGCCATTTTGTTTATAATATTGATCAACGTTTAGAAATTAAATTTAATCAAAACTATTAGAGCCGATTTTAAGAAAATCGATTTTTTTTCTCTTTATGTTCTTCAGTAAACTACCCTTAATTTTAGGGTTGGATACCCAATTTTAAAAAAAACACCTCGGGGCAACCCTATGAAAATCCTAGATACCAAGTTTAAGCCAGATCGGTAAAATAGTCTAGGCTATAGTCAGAGGTATAGACAGATAGACAGACAAACGGAAATTAAAAAACAACTTTTTCTGATTCGGGGGGGGAGGCATGAAANAAAATTAATCAAAATCACGAGTTCGATTTTTTTTAGGATCACAATACTCTCTATACCTGTGCGATAGTGAGAAAGTAAAGATGATAAATGGTTGCAAGAAATGAACCTGCATGTTCTGGATTAGCGCGCCAATTGCTCCAGTTCGTGTTAACATAAATAGGCCGGAGCTGAGTGTCCCGGGTTCGACTCCAGCGCCCGTCTGTCAATGGTTCCATTGAGACAATAAGCGCGCGCAGTGAAGAGTAGTTGGTGTCCTTATGACTCGAGCATCGAACCCGGTATGGTAGGAAGTTTGATGGCCAGAAGTGATACAGCTTGTTGAGCAAGGTCACGATCCTCTTCATTCAGCTGAGAACACAACCGCTAGCCAGAGAGAACATTACTCTAGCAAGACTGAACTGAGTCATTTGAAGCTATTTTGTTGAAGTCTGGGCCTCAAACATTCATATTTGCTTTGGAATTATCTCTTAGCTAACCCGATTATTCTCAGCCATTAGATTGTTAAATATTTGTGTGGAAAATTATTATTATTATTATTACCACCACGTCTTACTACCCGTTCGGGTTATACGCACTTACGCTAATATGTAATGGTAGGGTGATTGTGAGATGAAATGAAGGACCTAATCCGAACCACAGTGGAGGCCTGGCATTCCCCACATTCACAGGATGTCTTGTCAGAGGTGAAGGAAGGGTTTGGTAATCAGATAAATGTGTGCCGGGACCGAGGATTGAACCCCGGACCCCAGCATAGAAGTCTGACACCTTACCCCTAGACCGCCAGGTCCATCTTTGTGTGGAAAAACCAATTAAAATTATTTTAAGGTTCTCGCTATTTTTATATTCCTATATAAAGGTAAATAAGAACACGAATCGACAAGTTAAATGCAAACTTAAGTTTATAACTTTTGCCTTTGAGTGAATACAATTTAATTCCCAATCTGGGAAGTTTGGTGTGTTATCCTGAAACAGAGAAAACTGTAGGGCCTATTTCAACGCGGTCAACGCGATGACTGATGAGTTCATGTGCCTATCTGTCTACTGGAACACCCTGTATACTTCATGTTCCAATAATGTGGCGGCAACTCCAACCTGCCAAACCTGTGCGCGCGTGCGCTGTACAGGTGTTAATTAGACACAAGAACTTCTCGTCAACAGAATAACCCAACATGTCCACATATATCATCTTATTAGGACAATTTGTGGGAGTTTGGCGATCAGGTTTATATTATCCAGCTATCTCTGACAGGATGACTGGCCCGGTCCCGGAGAGAGTCGACACGAAGGCTGTCGGCCAGACAAGAAGCTGTGAATGCTCCTTATCGAAGCAAGTATCGATGAATCTACGATGTTGGAGCAAACAACTTCTAGACTCAACCTCGGCACGATCCAAACCTGATTCCCATGTCCGTGTCTAGCTCTATTTACACGGCTCTCGTTAGGGGGGCAGTCGAAAGAAATCGTTAGTAGACTGCATGTTATTATCCTTATTTATCTACTGTATCATCACTCGTGGAGCGTTATGATTATTATTATTATTATTATTATTATTATTATTAGCACCACGTCTTACTACTAGCTTGGTTCACACGCACTTACGCTAATGTGTAATGGTAGGGTGATTGTGAGATGAAATGGAGGACCTACAGTTTAACGTGGAATCCGAACCACGGTGGAGGCCTGGTACGCCACACATTCACAAGTTGTTATTAATACACGTCTTGTCAGAGGTGAAGGAAGGGTTTGGCAATCAGATAAATCTGTGCCGGGACCGAGGATTGAACCCCGGTTGGCAAAATTATTAGCACCCATGAACTTGTTTCAACTTAAAAAATATCGAACTTTATCTTAAAGTCGTCGATCCTGAATACGAGTATTAACTGGTCTGGGGTACGATGATCAGAAATATTCCCAACAACATACTGAGCAGACATATAGGGTGGCATCTGTCTTCAGATCGTATCCCAGATGGTACAGAATAAGTTATTATCGAGTGTGTCAACCTCCCCCTCATACCTTGACTATTGGCTGACTACTACTGTATTTGTTACATTGATCACATAATTTTTAAGACAATCATATACATTCTATTAAACATCAACATTCTTATAGGATCCTTTTCTACTGTTTTAGATATTATTAGTGGTCCTGCCATAGGTAAGGGATTTTGCTAAACATCGAGAAATAAAAATCTTTCACGTTTGTTTAAATGTTTTGGTGCAGAATTAGTTAAGTATTTAAATTCCCTGACGTTTCCTTATTTTTAATTAAATTCCCTGATTTTCCCAGGTTATTCCTGTCTGTAGCCACCATGTATTAGTTATTTTTAATTTGCGATATTATCAAAACAACTAAATAAATACTTACTGAATTAATATGTCATATGTTGGGTAAAAATATTGCAGTATATTATTTATAGAAAAAACATTTCAACCCAATAATGAAATGTTCTAGTAACCAGGGACGCTGCTCTAATAACCAGGGACGCCGCTCTAGTAACGAAGGACTCTGCTCTAGTAACCAGGGACGCTGTTCTAATAACCAGGGACGCTGCTCCGTTAACCAGGGACAATGCTCTAGTAACCAGGGACGTTGTTCTAATAACCAGGGACGTTGATCTAATAACCAGGGACGTTGATCTAATAACCAGAAACGCTGCTCTAATAACCAGAGACGTTGCTCTAATAACCAGGGACGTTGCTCTAATAACCAGGGACGTTGATCTAATAACCAGGAACGCTGCTCTAATAACCAGGGACGCTGCTCTAATAACCAGGGACGTTGATCTAATAACCAGGAACGCTGCTCTAATAACCATGGGCGTTGATCTAATAACCAGGGATGCTGCTCTAATAACCAGGGACGCTGATCTAATAACCAGGGATGCTGCTCTAATAACCAGGGACGTTGCTCTAGTAACCAGGGACGTCGCTCTAGTAACCAGGGACGTTGATCTAGTTACCAGGGACGTTGCTCTAGTAACCCGGGACGCTGCTCTAGTAACCAGGTACGCCGCTCTAGTAACCAGGGACGTTGCTCTAGTTACCAGGGACGCTGCTCTAGTAACCAGGGACGTTGCTCTAGTTACCAGGGACGCCGCTCTAGTAACCAGGGACGTTGATCTAGTTACCAAGGACGTTGCTCTAGTAACCAGGGACGCTGCTCTAGTAACCAGGGACGCTGCTCTAGTAACCAGGGACGTTGCTCTAGTTACCAGGGACGTTGCTCTAGTAACCAGGGACATTGCTCTAGTAACCAGGGACGCTGCTCTAGTAACCAGGGACGTTGCTCTAGTAACCAGGGACGCGTTAGGAAGGGGGTTTACAAACATGCTTTGTACGCGACCTTGAGAAGGTATGTTGCTGTATTGTTATGTTATCACTGTTGATACTATATCACGTGACTTGATGTATGGCTGGAGGAAAGTAGTGTTTAGAAACGTTTGTACGGGCCAATTTTCACATGAATAGCCTTATCTGACAGCTAGAACATTTACCAGCCAGACAACGGTTCACCCCAATAAAATAAGATCTAATAAATTCGTTATTTTTTTATCTTTTAAATAAATTGCGGTAATTAATAACACTACTCGAGGCTTTAAGAAAATTCAGAGCAGGTGAGACAATATTTCATAAAACCAGAGAGCTCCTAAAATAACGAGTTTATTAAAACTTATAACGGGATGAATATTTGATGGGCCGGTACCTCCACGTATTTAAACATCGAGTCATTCACCTGCCCCCGTCCCTCCCTTTTCATAGATATTAGCGATACGTAACGATGGTAATATAATAAAAAGTTATCACTGTTGAATGCGAATTGTGTTTTCAGTTCCTAAAAAGTTTCTTCTTACCAAAATGCTACCATAGCTCTTCGTTGTCGCCCTTTCCACCGCGTTCTTAGTGTAGTATGCAGCCTGTCCAACACGGCTACTAAGCGGGCAGTATCACACGCACGAGCAAGGGGACATCGCACACGACAATAGATTGCCAGCATGAAAGCTTCTAACAATAGAACACATTTGTTGAATGTCAATCTAAGTAAAACCTATTTGGGTTATCTAAGTAACATGATATGGCTTTCTGTGGGTACAGTCGAGGGTTAATACTGGGGGCACATGTTAATCATCGGTGTCCCCTATCAACGAAATAATCCGGCAGTTAGTCGAGAATTAAACCCAAGGAATAGGATTGACATTAATTTAGAATAAATAACAGTATTATTATTATTATTATTAGCACCACGTATTACTAACCGTTCGGGTTATACGCACTTACGCTAATGTGTAATGGTAGGGCGATTGTGAGATGAAATGGAGGACCTACAGTTTAACGTGGGATCCGAACCACGGTGGAGGCCTGGCATTCCCCACATTCACAAGATGTCTTGTCAGAGGTGAAGGAAGAGTTTGGTAATCAGATAAATTTGNGGAGGCCTGGCATTCCCCACATTCACAAGATGTCTTGTCAGAGGTGAAGGAAGAGTTTGGTAATCAGATAAATTTGTGCCGGGACTGAGGACTGAACCCCGGACCCCCAGCACAGAAGTCTGACACCTTACCCCCTAGACCACCAGGTCACCTAAATAACAGTAAAATAACAAGTTTATTGCACATTCTTATTATTAAGTATGCCAATAGACAATAATAATCAACTGATACCTTTGACTAACCGGCAATTACCTCAACTTTAAGCAGAGACCGAGGCTGTATTTTCAATATATTATTATTACCTTTAAGGATGGTGAATTTTTCATCTTCCCCAACTTTTATTTTAAGATCATTGAGTATAAGTTGTGGAATATCGAACAAGTCGTCAAATCTCATGTCCCCTAAAATTAATACATTTATACTAGACATGTTGAGGACATTACTCACCTAATTATTACCAACTAAACAAAAATAATGTACACATGCAATTCAGAAGATGTTTTATAAGCAAATAAAACAATACCAAATTAGTTGATAAATGTTGATGAAATTAGTACATTAATATAATTTTAGCTAAATTAAAGTGATACAGTTAAATTATTAATTTAGTTATCATTAGGGTCCGGATTTTTATTATATGTCTTCTTTTCATTGGTTCATCACACACAATGATTATGAATACATAAACTCTGCTCATGGTCCCCATGATTGTAGAAATGTATTTTATAGGTTATGGATTGGTTATTTTTTTATCATTTTGGAATTTAAGGTCCCATTATCTTGGTTTGCGTCATTTTTAGACATTTTTGAGTCATTTTAAGCCACTCAAAATTAATAAGTGTATTGTTTAGTTACTATCATTGTTTTATAAATGTTTAGAGACTTTTTTTTTGTCAGCACACGGTGTTGT